>CM039619.1:25341269-25538769 GCA_022457165.1 Juglans mandshurica | reverse complement strand
TTCCGGAGGGCCGATTATGTTTGTGCTGGTTTCCACTTTGCTTGTTTGGCATCATGACTTTTTTTGGTATATGATTTATTTGATGTTGGGAACTTATTTTCTGAATCATTTGCAGAGGGAAAAGAAAAACTTGCTGGACATAAATGGAGTTTTTATATTTAATGTTGCTGAACGGGAGTTTCTAGACAGACCAACAGCAAGGCTTATAAAAGAATTTGATTGCGTAGAGGGTAAGTCCTACGCCGAGTAATTTTTTTTTCAGGGTGATGAGTTGTGAAAGCCTGGCTGTAATATTGCTTCTCTCCTTTGGACTTCATACTTTAATTTTTTTTTTATCAATCCAATTTGGGTGGTCCATGTTTTGAAACTTGAAACAAATTTCAAATGGTCTCACTTGGGATTTTTAAAAACTTTTGATGCACTAAATTATACTTAGTAATAAAAAACGATCCTCTTTATATACTGCTGCATTGTAGACATTTCGATTTAATTTATCTAATATTTTGATGCACCATTTTTATTTTTGTGAACTATTTGGATATCATGAACCTATCCATATCGTGGTTTGATATAAATGAGCCCATCCCAATGGGGGCTTGTGAGTTGGGAATTAAAAAGTGAGCCTATTACTTTTGTTTGCTTCTTTTTTTTTTTTTTTTTGATAAGTAAGATAATGTTTTATTAATAGAAGTAAATAGGCATACCCCGAGTACACAAGAGGTATACAAACATTATACACCTAGTTACATACAAAGGAGCTAGAGAGAGATACAAGAAAGTCATTGAAGCATGTCCATTAATAACACAAGAAGAGGCCCAAAGAAATAAAGAATGGTAGAAAAAACTTTTTAGCTCATCCAGAGAATGTTCCTTGTTTTCAAAACTTCTTCCATTCCTTTCAACCCATAAGCATTGCATGATACATGGAGGAATCATTCTCCATACATCCTCAATATGTGAATTGGCCCTGGATTGTTGCCAACAAGCAAATAAATAAACCACCCTCTTGGGCATTACCCAAGCAATGCCCGTTCTATGAAAGATTTCCGCCCATAACATTCTGGCCACTTCACAATGAAGTAAAAGATGGTCAACTGATTCTCAATTTTTCTTACACATATAACACCATTCTGTTACGACAAGACCCCTATTTCTCAAATTATCCAATGCCAAAACTTTCCCAAGAGCTGCTGTCTACCAAAGAAGGCAATCTTAGGAGGCACCTTAGGCCTCGTTTGTTTTCACAACTCCTCTCATCTCATTTAATTATTACAATTTTTTTAAATTCCCACACAAAATAAAATAAACAATTTAACATTTTCAAATCCCAAAATAAAAATAATATTAAAAAAAGATATTCTAACAATATTTTATTCAACTTTTAACTTTAATCTCATCTCATCTCCATCTCATATGCGAAAAAAACGAGTCCTTAGTTTTTCAAATAGGTTTCCTGTTACGGAGATATGATTTGGGATATGATTTATTGTATTTTTGGTGATAATTTCATTTCTAGCTAGATTAGATATTGATGTAAATACTTACCTTGTATAGCATATTAGACGCATAGAATCTGGCAACAATCTTGTATATTCTCTTCTATATAATGAAAGCAAACCCTCGGTAAAGGGTATTCAAACCAATTTTACATGGTACCAGAGCCCCTACTCTACTATTCATCTCTGTGGTTTTAATCACTCGTGTGTGATAGGAAGAAATTTTTTTTCTTCTTGCTCTTGGTGTGTCGGCACTTTCTGTCGTCACCGACTTCGTGGGTTTCTTGTTTTGTGGCTGTCGATGTACAGTTTTGGGTGCAGCGTACGCCTCTGAGTTGCGCATCCTTTTCTTTGGGTGTTTTTCTCGTCGTGGCTGGGTAGCAGGGTGTCCATCGGCTTCCTCTGTGGCAGTCGACCTTCTCTGTGGAGGCGTTCAGCATTTTCTGTGGTGGTTGCGTGGTGTTTGACCATCTCTGTGGTGGCCGTTGCTCTGTTTCTGGTAGTTATTCTCTCTTTCGGTGCTTACTTTGTGGTGATTGGGTTGCTGTGGGCACGTCGGCTCTCTCTGTGTCAGACGGGAGGTTCTGTGGTGGTTGCGAGGTGGTCAGCTAGTTCTGTTGACGTTGGTGCTTGGTGCACATTCCTCTCCGTGTGAACTCGGCACTTTTGTTTGCTGATTATTTTGAGCTGGGCAGGTATCATTTTTGGGCCCTCTTATTGTGTTACTTGGGCCTCATCATTCTGTCCGTGAGCTTCTATTATTTGCATCACGTGTTTGGGCCTCTTTTTCACTTGGAGTTGGAACTGATTTGCTTTGGGCTTGCTGTTATTTTTTTTGACTGCTTGGGCTGATTTTGTTTTACGTAACTTTCATCATCTCTATTGAGAATACTATTGTTCGTTTCACTGGCAAGAATTTTCCTACGTGAGAATCTCAATTTAAAATGTTTTTGAAAGGGAAAAAATTGTCAAATCATATTGATAGTTCTGCTCGAGTTCCCACTGATGAAAATGAATTTGCTCAATGGGAGGTCAAGGATGCTAAGGTAATGTCTTGGCTGTTGGGGACGATAGAGTCTCATTTTGTAACAAATCTTCGATGTTTTACTACGGCTCAGGCTATGTAGGCCTATCTCCATCGTATTTATCACCAAGATCACAATGCTCGGAAATTTTAATTGGAATTGGAAATTAACAATTCCACTCAAGGCAATTTGACCATTGAGCAATTTTATTATGCTTTTATTAATATTTGGAGTGAGTATTCTGCTATTGTTCATGCTAAAGTTCCCACTGCGGCCCTTGCGGCTCTTCAAACGGTTCGTGCTGAGAGTCAATGCGATCAAGTTTTGATGAAACTTCGACCTGAATTTGAGCCTGTTTATTGAACCGTAATCCAGTTCCTTCCTTGGATATTTGCGTGGGAGAATTATTGCGTGAGGAACAACGATTATCCACTTAGATGGATATGACTTCTGAGAAGGTCTTTTCTGAGGCTGTGAATGTCGCCTATGCAGCACAAGGGAGAGGGAGGAACAAGTTGCAGTGTTTCAGTTGCAAGGAGTTCGGTCACATTGCTCGCAACTGTCCGAAAAAAGTTTGTAACTACTGCAAGAAAGAGGGACATCTCATCAAAGACTGTCGTATGCGGCCTCAGAATTGCCAATCCCAAGCCTTTCAAGTTGCTGTTCAGTCCTCATCTTCTTCTGCGCCCCCACTGTAAGCTCTGATTCATCTGGTCTCACACCTGCCATGGTTCAACTGATGATTGTGTCTGCTTTTACGGCTTTGGGCCTACAAGGTACAGATCCTACCTCCACTTCTTCTTAGATTGTTGATTCGGGTGCCTCTAATCATATGACTGGTAGTACAACGGGTCTCCATGGTGTTCGTAAGTATGGAGGCACGCAAACTATTCAGATTGTTGATGGCAGTACACTTCCCATTGCTGCCATTGGTACTTTGGGTCTTCATTTCGACATGTTTTTATCTCTCCTGACTTATCTACCAATTTGATTTCTTTTGGACAATTGGTGGATAATAACTGTGATGTTCATTTCTCTCGTGGTGGTTGTCTTGTGCAGGATCAGGTGTCGGAGACGGTGATCACGAAGGGGCCTAAAGTGGGACGTCTATTTCCTTTATAGTTTTCTATTCTTAATGTTGTTTCTTTTGCTTGTACAACTACTGCCAATAATAATGAAGTCTGGCATAAGAAATTGAGTCATCCTAATTCTGTTGTCTTGACTCATCTTTTGAAACATGGTTTTTTGGGCAATAAAGATTCTTATTCTTCGTCTCCTGTATCTTTTGATTGTGCTACTTGTCGTCTTGGTAAAAGTAAAACATTACCTTTTCCTACGCATGGTGGTCGTGCTTCTACTTGCTTTGAGATTGTGCATACTGATGTTTGGGGTGTCAGTCCTATTATTTCTCATGGTCAGTATCGTTATTTTGTGACGTTTATTGATGATTATAGTCGATTTATTTGGATCTATTTTCTCCGTTCTAAAGCTGACGTGTTCTCTGTTTTTCAAAAATTTGTTGCACTTGTCGAGACACAGTTCAGTACTTGTATCAAAATCTTACGCTCCGACTCAGGGGGAATACATGTCTCATTCCTTTCTGGCTTATCTTTAGCAAAAATGGATCATTTCTTAGCATTCTTGTCCTTATACCCCTCAACAAAATGGAGTCAATGAGCGTAAGAATCGTCATCTCTTAGATGTTGTCCGTACTTTGCTGTTTGATTCATCTATTCCTTCTAAGTTCTGGGTAGAAGCTTTATCTACTGTTGTTTATCTGATCAATCGTTTGCCTACTGCCACCCTAAATTATGATTCTCCCTATTTTTGATTATTTGGCATATTTCTTGAGTATCAATCCTTTCATACTTTTGGGTGTGTTTGTTTTGTTCATCTACCACTTGTGCTTTTATGGGATATAGCCCTACTCAGAAATGATTTGTTTGTTATGACACTCATGCGAACAAATTCTGGATCTCCCGAAATGTGATTTTCTTTGAAAATTAATACTTATTTCAGTCTCAGGTTATTTCTAATCCTTCTATTACTCTTCTACCCACTTTTGATGATGTGTCTTCTTTTATTGAGCGATTTAAACTAGGTGTGGTGTATCATAGACGTCCTCCTTCAACGCCTCTTCAAGACACTGATCTGTCATCTGATTCTACGCTTCCTATACCTCGACGCTCCACCAGGGTTACACATCCACCAGATAGGTATGGTTTTTCTCATACCTCGCTTACTGCCACTCTCGACACTATTTCTGTTCCTCGCTCTTATACTCAGGCAGCTACCCAAGCATGTTGGCAACAGACCATGCAAGAAGAAATCCAAGCTCTTCAAGACAATCACACTTGGGATCTTGTGACTGGTCCCTCTGGTGTCAAACCTATTGGTTGTAAATAGGTGTACTCAATCAAGTTTCGGTCTGATGGCTCATTGGACCAATATAAGGCTCGTCTCGTAGCCCTTGGGAACCGGCAGGAGTATGGTATTGATTATGAAGAGACATTTGCACCTATTGCCAAAATGACTACTGTATGGACTATCTTAGCACTTGCTGCGTCGCAGGGATGGTCGCTCCGGCGGATGGACGTGAAGAATGCATTTCTACATGAGGATTTGAAGGAAGAAATCTATATGTCTCCACCTCCCGGCATGTTTACTACACCTTCCTCAGAGGTTTGTCGGCTACGCTGATCTTTGTATGGATTGAAACAGGCTCCGCGTGCATGGTTTGATAAATTTCGCTCTACTTTACTTGCTTTTCACTTTACTCAGAGTCAGTTTGATTCCTCTCTGTTTCTTCGCAAGACTTCTGCAGGAATTGTACTGCTTCTGGTATATGTTGATGACATTGTGATTACTGGCTCTGATACTGAGTTAATTAAGCAATTACAACATCTTAAGGCCTCTTTTCACATGAAAGGTCTTGGTCCCTTGCAGTACTTTCTTGGTCTTGAGGTGCAAATTTCTCCAACTGGTACATTGTTATACCAGCATAAATACACACAAGAACTGATTTCATTGGCTGGTCTCCAATCGGGTAACTCTGTTATTACTATTAGTGGATTATATTTATTTGAATTAATTTCTATGTTATCTATGTATTTTTTGGTATAGATATATTTGGACAGCTGTATAGGATTTATATGATTTGTAATTTGAATATTTAGATTACGTAGATAAGTATGGAAAACAGATCTTATCCAAGATTTGAATCCCTATAGGATAGGAAGTCAGTTTTCGAATGGCTAATTGGGTGTAATCTATTTTGACTATTTAATGAATGAGAAGGGATAGGATGGATTATTCAGTCAAAAAGAAATCTGTTATGGTATCAAGAGTAGGTTCATAATGTTTTCTCTGTTTCTAAGAATTTTTTTTTTCCCTTTCTCGGGGGATTCTTTGTGTTATCCATTCTTGGCACTGGCTGAGTTCGTGTTTGGTCTTCCGTGTGCTTCTTGGCGCCTTCCTTGTTTGTTCTTGGCCTCTCGTGTGACTATAGGCGTTGTCTGAGTTAGGTTGGGGTTCCTTGTGACTTTCGGCAACCTTGTAGTGTTTCTTGTGCATTATCGGCACTGTCTGCATTGATCTTTGGCCTTTGTTTCGAAAAAAATTCTCTGTTTTGGTGATTATCGGCACTCTGTTTCAGAGAGTGTATTGTGGATTTCTGAGGTTGTCGGCATCTTTTGTGACTGTTTTCTAGGCTGCGATATGTTGTATTGCGTGTGGGTGCTCACTTCTCAGACTATCGACGTTATCTGCAACATTTTGGTCCTTCTTGGTGAGGATTGTTACATCTAGGGTTTCTTGTCTGTCATGTCTTTTGAAATTAGAGATTCTCTTCTGGTTCGATTCAATGGCAAGAATTATGCTGCATGGTCTTTTTAGTTTCAAATTTTGGTGAAAGGAAAGGAACTTTGGGGTCATATTGATGGGAGTAGTGTGGCACTAGAAGACAAAGTTTAGCGGGCTTCGTGGGAAAGCAAGGATGCCTGAGTCATGTCTTGGATTCTTGGATCTGTTGATCCTCACATTATCTTGAATTTACGCTCATTCAAGAATGCTCGTGATATGTGGAATCATCTCAAGCGGCTGTATACTCAGAATAATGTAGCAAGGAGATTTCAACTCGAACTAGAGATGTCGAATTTCTCTCAAGGAGCTCTCTCTGTGGAGGAGTTTTATTTTGGTTTTTGCAACTTGTGGGCTGAGTATACAGATATTGTATACACTTCAATTCCAGCAACAAGTTTGGCCGATATTCAAGCTGTTCATGAAGCAAGTATGCGGGCACAGTTTCTTATGAAACTAAGGCCGGAATTTGAATTTATTCGTGCTAATCTGATGAACCGAGATCCAGTGCCTCCACTTGATATGTGTTTGGGAGAGATATTTCGAGAGGAGCAAAAATTGATGACTCAAACAGCCATGGAATAAGCTACTTCAGCTCCTGTGGCATATGCAGCTCAAGGAAAAATCAAAGGGAGGGATTTGAGCACTACTCAATGCTATAGTTGCAAAGGTTATGGGCATCTTGCTGCAAATTGTTCTAAGAAAACTTGGAACTATTGCAAGAAGCAAGGACATATTATCAAGGATTGCCCAATACGTCTGCTACGTTGCCAAGCAACTGCCTATTCAGCTGCTGCTGAGGCTACTAGTGCTGCCAGTTCTACCTTGGTCCCTTCCTCTCATGTTCCAGCTTCCACTTCTCAAAATTCCACTCCTATTACACTAGAAATGGTCCAACAAATGATAATCTCAGCTCTTTCAGCTTTTGGTATTTCAGGTAAAACCAAATCTGCCTCTAAACTTTGGTATTTTGATTCCGGTGCCACCAATTATATGACAAGTACCTCTAACTCTCTTGTTAATGTCTCACGGTATGCTGGTCCACTTAAAATTCACACGGCAGATGGTAGTTCCCTACCTATCACTGCCGTAGGTGACATTTCTCCTTCCTTAAATAATGTTTTGGTGTCTCCTTCATTAAATACCAATCTGATTTCTATTGGACAATTAATTGACAGCAATTGTAGAGTGTCATTCACTTCTTCTGGTTGTCTTGTATAGGATCAGGTGACCGGGAAGATGATCACGAGGGGTCCTAAAGAGGGTCGGCTGTTTCCTTTATGTTTAGATTCCAAATCTGTTGAGTCAAAGTCTTTATCTTTGTTTTCTTGTAATGTTGGTACTTTGAGTGTGAAGAATTGGCATAGGCGGTTGGGCCATCCCAATTCTCACATACTTCATAAGTTGTCATCTTCTGGTGTAATAGGAAATAAAGATCTCTATTCTCTTGCTTAATTAAATTTTGATTGTGATACATGCAAATTAGCTAAAAGTAAAGTTTTGCCTTTTCCTTCAAAAGGATCTCATGCCACTCGTGCCTTTGATGTTATTCATAGTGATGTGTGGGGTATTGCCCCGATAGAATCTCATGATCGTTATAAATATTTTGTGACGTTTATTGCTGATTATACTCGTTTTACATGGATTTACTTTCTTTGCACTAAGAATGAAATATTTCCGGTATTCAAGCGTTTCTTGGCTTATCTTGCTAATCAATTCTCTACCTCTATTAAGGTTCTTCGCTCCGATTCAGGAGGAGAATATATATCTACTGAGTTTCAAATGTTTCTTCAAGATCAAGAAATTATTTCTCAACGTTCTTGTCCATATACTCCACAACAAAATGGAGTAGCTGAAAGAAAGAATCGTCATCTTCTTGATATGGTCCGGGCTCTCCTAATTGATTTGGGTGTGCCCTCTCGTTTTTGGTGTGAAACTTTGTCTACTGCTGTATATTTAATTAATAGATTACCTACTCCAGTATTATACAATGTTTCTCCTTATTCTTTGCTATTTGGGCACTCTCCAGACTATTCTCAGTTGCACTCATTTGGTTGTGTTTGTTTTATGCATCTTCCATCTCACGAAAGACACAAACTTTCTGCTCAATCAGTCAAATGTGCTTTTTTAGGGTATAATTCTTTTCAGAAGGGTTTTGTTTGTTATGATCCTCAGGCTAAACGCATTAGAGTTTCTCGCAATGTGGTGTTCTTTGACAAACAACAATTTTTTCATACTCATATAGACCCTATTCCTCCTAGTTTGTGTTTTGCCAAATTTTTCAGATAAAGATACAACTTCAACACCAGCTTCCGCTCGGTTTAAACCTGGTTGTGTTTACACCAGGTGTAAACCATCTCATCCAGAAGATCTGACCGCTCTTTCTGCCCCTCCTGAGCATCCGCCCGTGCCTCCTGATCAATCACTTGACACATCTTATGATCCACCACCACATCGGCATACTTCTAGAGTCTCCAAACCCCCGGATCGGTATGGTTTTTCATCTCATTCTTCTATGTCAGCTACACTTTCTTCTATTGCTATTCCCTCCTCTTATAAGCAGGCTATGGAACATGAGTGTTGGAGGGATGCCATGCAAGTAGAAATGGATGCACTAGCGGTCAATGACACTTGGGATATTGTGTCTTGTCCTTCTTCTGTGACACCTATTGGTAGTAAGTAGGTGTATTCTGTGAAGCTTAGATTAGATGGGTCCCTTGAGAGATATAAAGCTCGTTTAGTAGCTTTGGGAAATAGACAAGAATATGGGATTGATTATGACGAGATGTTTGCTCCTGTTGCTAAGATGACGACTGCTCGTCTCCTTCTTGCTATTTCCGCTTCTCAGTCTTGGCAATTGCATTAGATGGATGTGAAGAATGCTTTTCTTCATGGTGATTTAAAAGAGGATATTTACATGAAACTTCCTTCTGGTATGCCCCTTTCCTCAGCTAATAATGTTTGTAAGCTGAAAAGGTCATTGTATGGTCTAAAACAAGCTCCAGAGCTTGGTTTGAGAAGTTCTGCAATACCTTACTTGAGTTTCAATTCACTCAGAGTGCGTATGATGCTTCTTTGTTCCTTCATAAGAGTGATTTTGGCTTTGTTTTTCTGTTGGTCTATGTGGATGATATCATTATTATTGGATCCGATATTGAATTTATTCAAAAGGTTCAGATGCATCTTCATAGGGTCTTTCATATGAAAGATTTGAGACTATTGACTTATTTCTTGGGGTTGGAAGTTCACAATCAGCCACATGGGTTATTTATTAATCAACATAAATACACCCAGGACCTTGTTCAGTTGGCTGGGTTGGGGGAGACTACTTCAGTTGATACTCCTATGGAAGTCAATGTGAAGTATCAGAAGGATGAGGGTGATTTACTTTATGATCCTACATTATATAGGAAGCTTGTTGGAAGTCTAATCTATCTCACTATCACACGTCCGGATATCTCATATGCTGTCCATATTGTTAGTAAATTTATGGACACTCCTAGGCACTTGCATTTAGTGGTTGTTCGTCGTATTATCATATACTTGATTGGGACCCCTAACCGTGGGTTATTTTTTCTTGCTGGCACTTCTCTAAAACTTATGGCTTATAGTGATGCCGATTGGGCTGGTTGCCCAGATTCTAGACGTTCTACAACTGGGTGGTGTATTTTTCTTGGAGATTTACTCATCTCCTGGAAATGCAAGAAGCAAGAGTGTGTTTCTAAATCCTCTACTGAAGCTGAATATAGAGCTATGTCAGCAGCATGCTCTGAGGTGATGTGGTTGCGGGGCATTCTTCAAGAGATTGGTTTTTCACAAGATTGGCCAACTCCTCTTCATGGTGACAACACTAGTGCCATTCAAATTGCTGCCAATCCAGTATTTCACGAGCGTACCAAACATATTGAAGTCGATTGTTACTATATTTGTCAAGCCTATGAGGCTATGTCGATTATTCTTCCTCATATCTCTACGGATCTTCAAGTAGCTGATATATTCACAAAAGCGATGACAAGACAGCGGCATCAATTCCTAGTTAGCAAATTGATGCTAGTAGATACACCGGCATCAATTTGAGGGGGGATATTAGTGGATTATATTTATTTGAATTAATTCCTATGTTATCTATGTATTTTCTGGTATAGATATATTTGGACAGCTGTATAAGATTTATATGATTTGTAATTTGAATATTTAGATTACATAGATAAGTATGGAAAATAGATCTTATCCAAGATTTGAATCCCTATAGGATAGGAAGTCAGTTTTCGAATGGCTAATTGGGTGTAATCTATTTTGACTATTTAATGAATGAGAAGGTTTATGATGGATTATTCAGTCAAAAAGAAATCTGTTAATTACTCCCTTGGAGGTAAATCTTAAGCTTCGTCAGGAGGAAGGCGAACTTCTCTCAGATCCATCCTTGTATCGACAGCTCGTTGGGAGTTTGAACTACTTGACAATTACTCGTACTGACATTTCTTTTGCTGTGCAGCATGTCAGTCAATTTATGCAGGCCCCCCGACATCTTCACTTAGTCGCTGTCTGCCGCATTATCCGATATTTGAAGGGCACCTCTACACGCGGGTTATTTTTTTCAAGGAATCTTCCTTATAGTTGGTGGGGTATAGTGATGCTGATTGGGCCGGATGTGCAGATACTCGTCGCTCTGTTACTGGCTGGTGCATGTTTTTAGGCAATGCACTCATTTCTTGGAAGAGTAAGAAGCACGACAGAGTTTCCAAGTCCTCCACTGAGTTTGAGTATCGTGCTATGTCTTCTGCATGCTCTGAGATCACATGGCTTCGTGGGTTATTGAGTGAACTTGGTTTTCCTCAGCTTCAGTCCACTCCTCTTCATGTTGATAATATCAATGCTATTCAGATCGCCGCTAATCCAGTCTTCCATGAGCGTACGAAACATATCGAAGTCGATTTTCATTCCATACGAGAATCCTTTGACAAACATGTGATTACTCTTCCTCACATTTCCAACGAACATCAAACTGCCGACATATTCACTAAAGCTCTTTCTCGGCACCGACATCAGTTCTTGGTTGACAAATTGATGCTTCTTGATCTACCAGTATCAATTTGAGGGGGGATGTTACGGAGATATGATTTGGGATATGATTTATTGTATTTTTGGTGATATTTTCCTTTCTAGCTAGATTAGATATTCATGTAAATACTTACCTTGTATAGCATATTAAACGCATAGAATCTGGCAACAATCTTGTATATTCTCTTCTATATAATGAATGCAAACCCTCGGTAAAGGGTATTCAAACCAATGTGACATTTCCTAGGGAACAAAGTACGGTTTTGGCTTGACAAAGCCTTATACAATGACCGAATAGATAACTTCCGATTCCTAGTCTTCATCCACAACATTCTATCCACCTCATAATTACCAAATTGCAAATAATACAATAAGTTATAAAAATGAGAAATAATTCCAACTTCCCAATCATGAACAGCTCTACAAAAATAAACATTCCACAAAGGGAACCCATTGGAATGATCTAACAATTTAGACACCGAAGCCTCCTGATTAAGGGCCATCCTAAAAAGAGAGGGAAAAGTGGTCTTAAGAGCTGAATCACCACACCATAAATCCTGCCAAAAGCTGATCCTCACACCGTCACCAACCTCTAAATTAATAAGCCAAGTAAAATCATCCCATCCATTTCTAATATTCTTCCATAAACTAACACCATGCACACTTCTCACTTCATTTGAACACCAACCCGCTCTGAAACTCCCATACTTCAACTCAATAATAGTCTTCCATAAAGATTCCTCTTCTTGATGATACCTCCATAACCACTTCCCAAGAAGTGCCTTATTGATGATTTTCATATTACGAATTCCCAGCCCTCCACTAGAGATCGGTGTACAAACCTTGTTCCACTCGACTAGTGGAACTTATACTCCTCTCCAATTCCACCCCACAAGAAGGCTCGGAAATTCTGCTCAATTCGATTAGCCACACTAGTCGGCAAAGGAAAAAGAGATAAAAAATGTGGGAAGATTAGTAAGTGTACTCTTAATAAGTGTGATTCTTCCCCCTCTAGACAAATACAACATTTTCCAACCACCCAATCTCCTCTCAATTTTCTCCACAACCGCATCCCATATAGCCTTAGCTTTGAAGGAGGCCCCAAGTGGAAGGCCCAAGTATTTCATTGGCAAAGAAGCAACCTTACAACCCATAATACTTGCCAGCCTTCTAATATTCCTAACATCTCCCACCGGTACCATCTTGGATTTCCCAAGGTTCACCTTAAGACCTAAAACAGTTTCAAAACAAATCAATAAAGCCTTCAATGTTTGTATGTGACCTGGATCCGTATCACAATATAATAAATTGTCATCTGCAAAAAGAAGATGAGACCCATTATTGAAACTATTGTTAATGCTTCCCACCGAGAAGCCAGATAAAAAACCAGCACCAACCAAAGCTTCCAACATACAACTAAGAGAATCCATGACAATCACAAAAATAAAAGGGGAGATCGGGTCCCCTAGTCTCAAGCCGCATCAACTGTGAAAAAAACCAATAGGGGTTCCATTAACCAAAATAGAGAACCAAACCATAGTTACACAATGTTTTATCCACATGCGCTATCTCTCCCCAAAACCACATCTCTCAAGTAAGTAGAAGAGGAAATCCCAATTTACATGGTCAAAAACTTTCTCCATATCCAGCTTACATAAAAGGCCTGAGACTCCCATTCGCTTGTTTGTTCCCTTTTCAGTCATATTCTTCATACAACTGCAATTTTTCAAGCTAGTATCGGGGAAATTATATCCATTAATTATTTTTTGGGTTTTTAATTTATTGAAAATTGTCAAGGTAATGCAAGAAATCAATAAAAAATTATAGTTTCTCCCTTTTTTTATTTGTTGTTGTTTGTTTCCTGATAAGTTGTATCTGGATCTACTTCATTTAACCTAATTAAACCTACAATAGTAAAGTTTTATTTTAATTTTTATTATCTTAGAGACCTTTTACCTTACTGTGGATGGGTCTTAATATTGTGATGTGTTAGAGGACATGGTTGTAATAAGTGTAACTTGTGAGTGTATAATCGTCAAAGTCATGAGTTGAATTGGGCACCAGGGTTGAACTCGCCATCGTCTTCTATGCATCCCGTCGAGTTTTTCGTCGTCATCGGCCACCAGAAGGGCTCTCTGTCGTCGGCAACGTCAAAGCTTCGGAGTGTTTGCTTGCAAGTATAAGCTTATCCAATCCTCGAGTGGGGATAACTCCATTATGGAGTAAGAACGTGTTCCTATTCGAACTATTACTTGTTTGGTAACGTGGATAAGGTAATACCCAGAGCACTTATTCTCGTTTAGGATAACCTAATATGTGCTTAAGGACAACAGCAAGCCGGTACAGTTCAGGCCCGATATTGGCCGATTCAGACTCGATACCGTTCTATATAGGCCGATATAGAACCAATACAGGCCGATTCAGAATTGATACCGGCTGATACAGATTCGATATAGGCCGATTCTGAGCCTATATGTGACTGTTTCGGCCGATACAGACTGATTTCAACCGATACTGAGTCAAACTTTGGTTTTTCAAGTTGATTTTTTGGGTCCTTGAGTTGGATTTCTAGTTTTCCAGATTTGTTTTCTTTGGTTTTGTTATCCATACTTAGGGGATGCTTGGAGAGTGAGATGGGGTAAGAATTTTGTGAATAGTAGTATCTGTAGTAAGATAGTTTGTGAATAGTAGTGAGATAGTTTGAGTTAATGTTTTATGGGATTTTGGGAAAAGAGAGAAAAAGTTGAATAAAAAATATTATAAAGTTAAAATATTATTAGAATATAATTTTTTAATATAATATTTTTTTTTGGATTTGAAAAAGTTGAATTGTTTTTTTTTTTGAAAGTTTGGGAAAGTTGTAATGATTAGTTTGAAAGTATTTGTATTTGAGTACTTTTGGGAAGGAAATAAGATGGGATGAGATGTGATGAGATGAAAACTACTTCCAAACATACCCTTAATATTTTGTGTCCAAGTTGAATTGTGACATTTTCTTGCATCCATGACAACTAAATTTGAGCCATAGTTGCCTGATGCCACTCGAGGTCTGCGTGGTGGACGTGATGCCAAAGGTAATCGCACTCGAGGTCAAGAATCTCGTAAGTGCACCCATTGTGGTCGCACTAACCACTTGGTGCACTATTGTTAGAATCTACATGGTAGACCATTTGGGTCCGCTAATCAAGCCATTTGCCAAGATGCTACATCACAGTCACTAAGCTACAACCCAACTCTAGATATGATTAGCATATCAAAGGATGAGCATGATCAGCTTTTGGGTTGCACACGGGCTTCATTTTCCACAGCTACTCTTGCCCACTCAGGTGTAGCATCCATGTCTTGTCTCATCCACCCAAGATCCATGGATCATTGATTTAGGAGCAGCTAATGAACATCTGACCAGTTTGTCCTCTACCTTATCCAAGTTAGATACTGTGACATCTCCAAAAAGTGTTACTCTTGTTAATGGCTCTCTTGCTAAGGTTATAGGCATTTGATCCACTAAGCTCATCGACTCTATATCCTTGTCATTTGTTATATATGCTCCTAGTTTTCCATTTAGTTTGATGTCCATTAGTAAGATTACTCAAAGTCTTCAATGTTCAGTGACCTTTTATCCCTCTTCATGTATCTTTCAGAATCTCAAGATGGGGAACATCATTGGTATGGGGCATGAAGCTGGTGGTTTGCATTATCTTGATGTTAAACAGTCACCCACTCGAGCCCTTACATCCTCTACATCATTTGCTTATGAATGGCACTATCGCCTTGGTCACCCATCTCTTTCCCTTTTGAAGCGTCAAGTTAGGAATTTAGGAAATATGTCTCTATTTCCTTGTGAAGCATGACAACTTAGTAAACATCATTGTGTGTCTTTTGTATCCCGAGTTGATAAATGAACATCAAGTCTTTTTGAATTGGTTCACTCTGATATATGGAGACCAATCAACATTGAATCAAATAAGTTTCAGTATTTTGTCACATTTGTTGATAATGCTAGAGAATATCAATCTAGTGCTTTTGCTACTCAAGTAATAAATGAATTGTTCATCAAACTTCATGTTCCTATACACCCCAACAGAATGGGGTGACTGAGCGCAAAAATCGTCATTTGTTAGAGTAACCTAAGCTCTTTTATTGCACATGCATGTTCCTAAATATTTTTGGAGTGATGGTATTCTTACTGCTTGTCACCTTATTAACAGTATGCCTTCATCAGTTCTCGATGGTTCCTCTCCCTTCTCCATTTTGTTCCCTTCATCTCTGCCATTTTCTCTCCCTCCAAAACTCTTTGGGTGTGTTTGCTATGCTCATAACCTTGGCCCAGGCTTTGACAAACTTGATCCACGTTCTACCAAGTGTTTTTTTGTTGGTTATTCCCGGACTCAAAAAGGTTATCGCTGCTTGTCTTGTTCTTAGATGTTACTTCACAAGTGCTAATGTTACCTACCTTGAGTCCTTACCCTATTTGTCGGACACATCTTCGAGTGTTGAGTGTGTTCCTCTACCATTACCTACTCTTACACTTTTTCCTTCACACTCACCCAGTCTTATGCAACCCTCCTTAGTGCCTTCCCCAGTTCCTTTACAGGTTTACTCGCGTCGCTTGTGGCCTCTGGCTCCCATGCCTTCACCAACCGTGTCTCCATCTTGAGATCCTGAGTTACCTAGTACTTCAGACTCTCCACCTATTGCTCTCTGTGAAGATACTCGTTCTCGTGTTACGTAACATTCGATTAGCCAATTTGTCTCATATCATGCTTTACCTCCTTCATTTTCATGTTTTAGTCCTCAATTTTCAAAACTTTCTATTCCTAAGACAGTTCATGATGCTTTATCTGATCCGGGATGGAGGACAACTATGAAAAATGAAATGGATGCTCTTCACCATAATGGGACATGAGATCTTGTTCCACTACTACCTAGTAAACAACCTGTTGGCTGAAAATGGGTATATACAATTAAATTTCATCCTAATAGTTCTGTAGAATGTTTGAAAGCCCACTTGGTTGCTAAGGGTTACACTCAAACATATGGCATTGATTACGAGGAGACTTTCTCCCCAGTTGTCAAAATCTCCTATGTTCAAGTGTTGATCTCTCTTGTTGCTAATATAGATTGGTTCTTATTTTAGCTGGATGTTAAAAATGTATTTCTACATGGTGATTTGCATGAAGAAGTTTATATGGAGCAACCACTTGGGTTTATTGCTCAGGAGGAGTATCAGGGTACTGTATACAAGTTAAAAAAGACATTATATGGTTTGAAACAATCTTCTTGAGCATGATTTGGGAGGTTTTTTGATGTTGTATTGGCATTTGGTCTTCATAGATGCCAAACAGACCATTCGGTATTTCACCTACACAGTGATGTAGGTCACATTTTGTTGGTTGTATATGTGGATGACAGTGACTCTGCTGGAATTGCTAGGCTGAAACAGTTTTTACATGATCAGTTTTAGACAAAAGACATGGGTAAGCTTAGATATTTCCTTGGAATTGAAGCCAGTAGATCTAAAGGTATCAACCTATCTCAGAGGAAATATGTGCTTGACCTTTGGAAGAAACTAGCATGTTGGGTGCAAGACCTATTGACACTCCTATGGACCCAAATCGTAAATTTTTAAAAGAGGATGGGAGTTGTTTAGAGATCCAGGTAGGTATCAAAGACTTGTTGGGAAATTGAATTATCTCACTACCACTAGACTAGACATCTCTTATGTAGTGAGTGTACTGAGTCAATTTTTACAAATGGCCAGGGTCTCACATTGGGATGCTGTAATTCATATTCTTCGTTATCTTAAGCGAGCTCCTGGCCTTGGATTGTTGTATCAACCAAATGGACATCTTAGAGTTGAAGCCTTTTCAGATGCTGATTGGGTAGGATCCCCTTCAAATAGAAGCTCTACTATTGGATATTATACCTTTGTGGGATGTAACTTGGTTACATGGAAGAGTAGAAGCAAGCAATAGTAGCTCGGTCTAGTGCAGAAGCTGAATACAAGGTAATGACTCACACTACTAGTGAGCTGACATGGTTGCAACATTTCCTTCAAGAGATTGGGTTGGTTTCCAGCTCCTGTCCTTGTTAAGTTATTTTGTGATAATCAAGCTGCAGTGCATATTGCCTCTAATCCTGTGTTCCATGAGAGGACTAAACACATAAAGATTGATTGTCACTTCATTCGGGATAAGATACCAAGTGGTGACATTTCTGCACCTTTTGTGAAGTCTGCAAATCAACTCGCAGATATGTTTACCAAGGCCCCGTTTGGATTGTGAAAGTGTTTCATCTCATCTCATTTCATCATTACAACTTTTCCAAATTCCCACACAAAATATAATAAACAATTCAACCTTTTCAAATCTCAACTTGAAAAAGTTGAATTGTTTATTGTATTTTGTGTGAGAGTTTGGGAAAGTTGTAATGATTAGATAAAATGAGATGATTTATGTAACCAAATGAAGCCTTATTGTAAAGTAGATCGAATGTATTGTATGAAGCCACGTTAGTTTATGAGTTTACTTTTGTGGGATCTCTTTGTGGTTGCAGCATTTCTCTTTTTGAAATATTATATTTGTTCTCAAAGAAAACAACTAATCCTTCTCTATCACTAGCATAAACTATGTTTTGACATTCAAAATAACCTTTGTGTAGATAATCTTGAGCTTTGAGGATACTGGTTAGTATTACTTGTATTGCAATGAAAGAGATTCTACTTGGCTACTTGCCTCTTTGATGGATTAATGAAGGCCTGCCTGATTCTTGGAATCTTTTTCTTGCAGAAAGATTTACGAATGAAATTGGGAGTCAGTATGGTATTGTGTCTGGGACTCGAGAAAATTCTCTTTACAATGCTCTTTGGGTAGCACAAGCACTGCTGCGTAAAGGGTAACTCTACTTCATTAGCACTGTTGTTTTCTGTGGCAAATATTTTGTGTTTCTTTACTTGAATTTGATTTTATTTCCTAAGACTCCCATCTATATAGTATCTTATAACAATCAACACATTACTATCTTAGATCTGCAAAGACGGCTGATAAACGGATACTTCTGTTTACAAATGAAGATGATCCTTTTGGGAATATCAAGGGAGCAACAAAAATAGATATGACAAGAACCACATTGCAGCGAGCTAAAGTACTGATTTGCAGATGTTTCCTACTTTATTATTTTCTTTAGTATGCTATCCTTTTTAAATCATTCTCCCTCTCTCTCTCTCTCTCTCTCTCTCTCCAGGATGCACAAGATCTAGGCATCTCAATCGAAATTCTCCCCTTGAGTTGGCCAGATGAGGAGTTCAATGTTTCTCTTTTCTATGCTGTATGGCCGGAGCTCACTTTGATTTCAAGTAACATTGATAACTAGTTACCTTACTTACTAACTAGTTCAACCTTGTGCATCTCAGGATTTGATTGGATTGCAAGGTGATGACCTTGCTCAGTTTTTTCCCTCCACAGTAGAAAAGTATGTTTCCTATCCTTTTTTTAATGGTATTATTTAGTTTTCTGGACTTTGACATCACATCAGAATTAGGGGAACCAAATGTTGTATTATGCATACGACATTTCACATAGTTGCATTATGCCTCTAACTAAATTAGTATTGTAGTTATGGTTTCCCTTTAGCTGTAGTTCTAGTTTCCCTTTAGCATTTTTTCATTTGCACTTAGAAAAATATTTTCTCTGTATCTATGATCAATTTGAAGTGATACCCTTGTGATGCAAAGGAAATCACTCTTTAGACAAAAGAACTACAAAACTTCTGTTTTTTTACTGCACGTTGGTGCTTCCCATAAAGGAAAAAGCAAATATATCTTTCCTATACACTTGCTGATGATATGAACTTCAACAGTTCTTGGGTTACCTATTGAAGAACCATCAAAATAAGTATTGATACATTTGCTTTGGAAGATATGAAAAATCTATATTCCAATTTCAGATTGCAAGATATGAAAGATCAACTGAGAAAGCGTATGTTCAAAAAGCGCATAGTTAAAAGAATCACGTTTTCTATTGCAAATGGATTATCAATTGAATTGAATTCCTATGCTTTGATACGCCCCACTCTTCCAGGTATATCACCATTTTCTAGTCAAGTTTGGTGTTTAGCAAAAGTGAGATTGTATGTCTAGTATGCACAGTTAATAGCTGAACTTTTTTGTTTTTGTTTTTGTTTTTTTAAATTCCCCTTCTTGGTTTTATAGGAGCAATTACCTGGCTTGATTCTGTCAGCAATCGTCCTTTGAAGGTAACATTACTCGAATTATATTTCTTTGACTGCAGATGCTTAGAAATATAGTTATTTACACTGTACTCGTAGTTAGCCCAAGTGGCCACTGCCTGAAAGGACGTGTCTTGGGGAACACCCTTCTATGACGTGTATTTATTCTGTAAGAGATGTGAATTGAGTGTTCAAGAGAGTTGATGATTTATAGAATAACCAATGTGGCTTTTGTGGTAATGAGCGTTAAATTGGGTATTGGTCAGGAACAGTATATCAACTCATCTATACAATGCTGTTAATTCTAAAATGGCCTGAATCCAGACAGGATACTGTTAATCATTTCTTTATTTGTAGTTTATTTAAATTAGTCCAATGATATTTCTTTTTCAAATTTGAAGTTCATGTGGGTTCTTTATCTTTTGAAGAGCTTTTGGAACTTCGGAGTTTGAAAGAACATAGTTAGAAGGCATGTAATTCTTCCCCTATTGCTTGATGTGGTAGTGTAGGTTAAGTCTTGTGACAGTCAAGGTAATTGCCAAGGGACAGTTATCTTTTTGGTGCCCCCAATAGCTCATTTCTTCAAATTACTAATCCTTTTTACTTTATTATCCTGATTCTAGCTTTTCTGCCTGTGAATAATTTAGTTGTCAGTTGCCTTATATATTTCTGCAAGTAAATATCTACTATTTTACTTTTAAAAAAGCACAGTTAGATTGTTGGGGAACTGTCCTACTAATTAGAAAAGATTTTGATCTAGTGTTTCACACTTAATGTGTCATTTTCATTTGGGTAGTTACCGTGTAAACCAGATTTTTAAATCAAGATCAGTTTTGACTTTGTGCAGACTGAAAGATCTTTCCTCTGTTCAGATACTGGTGCATTGTTGCAAGAACCTCCTAAACGCTATCAGTCCTACAAAAAGTAAGTGTGTTGTTTTTATTTATCATAATATACCATACAAGAAGTGCAGTGCTAATAAATCTGTAGTTCTTCATCCTTATTGACTAATACCTCTCTGCGGCATGCTTTTCCTCAATGAATACTCAACACACCATTCTGAAGAAACATAAAGTGAACTAGTCAATGATACAATTAGAACCTTTACACATATTGCCACCCCTACACATGACTTTTACTCAAAAAGGACTAGTTAATGATACAATTAGAACCTCATTGTAACATTATAAAGAGCAATAACTTATTTCCAAACAATGTGAGATTTCATACACAATCTACCCTTATCACTTATCTTAATGGGGTATCACACAAATTCATTTGAAAAATAACAGAGTTAAACATATGAATTATCAACAACCCAGTAAGCAGCAAACATATACTAGTGTGTAGAACATGAGCCAGTAGTTTGTAAGCAATGCAGTGATGGACCAAAAACCAATACCATAGTAATGTAACTCGATAAAACTTACCCCAGGTCATGAGCACTCACAATATCAGCCACAGTTTTGCGCCTGTGGTGGAATCAGTAATAGTACGCCTGTGGCAGGTCCAGCAATAGTAATGGTAACCGAGAAGGAGCAGTAACAGTAATTCATGCTCAGGGCTTTTTAAGAAGCAGTACAATAACAATAACAGTGCAATAATAGAAAAACATCTTGTCACTGTAAAGTTAGTACAGAAATTGGTTTCTCTGTTTATACTGTAGGAAAAACATGGTCATGTAAAAATAGCTCATGCCTACACCACATTCATGACAAAACATCCTGTACAGTGTTCAATACAGAGAATAGTGCTTGGGTTGCTCCCCTCTTTGCTTTGAATCTATATCCTTATAAAAAATGATCTGTGGCATATAGAGTGACTTTTTAATAGATAAGGGTGATAGATCAAATTGTATAAGGTTTCTAATTTAATGATACAAAAATTCATGGGTGATGCCTAAGAGGGTGGTAGAATTAGTTGGCTAAACACATGGAACAAAGTCTAGTTGTTGAGCAAGACTACGTAGGAAGATAGTTTACAAGTCCCTGATACAAGACCATAATATACAATGTACCAGACCAAAAAATGTTAGTAGTGAGAAGTATAATGTATAGTGGGCCTTATAATGAAGCCCCATGTGTGTATTTTGCCTTGTCACTATAAGCCTTCGTTTTTAATTAATATAAAGCTCACGTACCAATCAGGGACTGCAAAGTCACCACTCAACTCTATTTTTTGATAGGGAAAATTAAAATTTTGTTATTAAAAAGAAAGCGTAGCCTAAGTACACAGGAAGTATGCAAAGAATACACCCAACAACTAGGAACTAGAATTGGATGCAAGTAAGTTATTGAAAATTAGTCACAATACAATCAATGACAGAAGCCCAAGGTAATAGTGTGCTGAAAAAGAATCTCTTATGCTCATCCAAGGAATGCTCCTGATCTTCAAAACACCGACCATTTCTCTTCAATGTCTCCATCCAAGGACACCACATAATACAAAGAAGAATCATTTTCCATACAGTAGCGATATGGATATAATGGTATTACCCCTAAACCCTCTCCAACACTCAAAAATATCCATCGTCCTTCTAGGCATAACCCATGCCACACCAGTCCGGTTGAAGATATCATCCCACAAGAACCTGGACACTTTGCAATGTAATAACAAATGATCCACTGTTTCCCCATTATTTTTGCACAAGTAGCACTAGTTCATGACAATAAGGTCATGTTTCCTCAGTTTGTCAATGTTGAGGATTTTCCCAAGGGAAGCAGTCTAATCAAAGAAAGCTACCTTAAGAGGTACCTTACATCTACAAATGCTCTTCCAAGGAAAGTCACCACTCAACTTTTCCACACGGTGAAATATTCACTAAAGAGTTTCATGAAGTTATCTCAACCGAGCCAACCATTCTTCTGCAAACTGTAGCACATTTTTGTCCCCGGAGATCAATTAACGCTTATTAAACATGGTTTTTGACTCCCTTTTGGCCTTACCTTCAAATAAAGGGTTCTCTTTAATTAATCTAGCCGTAGCTGTAATCCATGCTATCCATGGAGTTTGCTTTCATGACATCATTTTAGTTATCATATGCAAGTAGATACTTGACATGTTTTCTCATCTTATTTTAGCTGTTGTCATGTTAGTTTTCTTCTTGAAATTTCAGTCTTAACTGTTTCATCTGTCTCTAGTGAGAATATTACATTTTCAGTGGAGGAGCTATCAGAGATAAAAAGAGTTACAACTGGCAATCTTCACCTTCTAGGATTCAAGCCATTAAGTTGCTTGAAAGATCATCACAACTTGAGGCCATCAACGTTTGTTTTTCCAAGTGATGAGGTTTTGTTTTAATTCTTTGATACTATTGCAATGTCTGTTTGCGCTGATGTGCTACTTTTTTCTTTTTTCTTTATTAATTGATAATTGAAAACATCTGTGATCATGATTCTATTTTATTTTTATTTATTTATTTTTTCTTTAAAAAATGTGGTGTATATGCAGATTTTCACGATGTGAGGTACTTAGGTCATGGGTTCAACAGATAAACCACATATTTATAAAATCTAGCCTCTGAAAACAAATTAATTATTCTTGTAACTGAGGGAAAATCTACAGGAGAGAGAGAGAGAGAGAGAGATTATTCAGAAAAAAAAATACTTATACCCTTCTTACTAACACCCTACATATTGCATGCAACAGAGACATAACTTGAATCTTTGCGCACTAGAGAAGAAAATTATTTTTTTGGGCATAATGTTTCATCCTAAAATATTTGAGAGAGAGTTTTGAAAGTAATTATCCAGTGGTTATATTAAATATGAATTGCCTGTAATATTTGATATAACTACTGGATAATTACTCATTTATCTTCAAGAAGATAATGATCGTCCCTTGTCCTTTCTGTCTTGCTGGTCAGAGAACATCTTCTGTGATAGAGATCTCTTTAGTATTCATATAAATGGCAGTAGTGTCACTATATAGATAGTATGTAAATGCATATATGAATGACCTTTGCTTGTCTGTTACCTTGACAACTATTTCCTTGTAGTTTATGGTGGTTCTTATTGCAGGAAGTGATAGGTAGCACTTGCATTTTCATTGCCCTGCATAGATCCATGTTACGGCTCAAGCGGTTAGTACCATAATATACAATGCTTTATTCTACTATGGTACTATTTTTCTAACTTTGACCACCATCCAGTACTTAGATTGCTTGTGGTTATATATGCCGTTATCATCTTTTATATTCAATAGTCACAACTTCGTGGTCTCATCCTTTTTTTTGGTAAGCAAGATATAATTTTATCAGGTGAAAAAAGGGTTTTAACCAAGCACATCAGATTGTGTTCTCATCATGATTGACATTTTGCTATTATTCCTCTGGATTTATGAATGCTAGCTTTACCTGCAATGATACTATTTCAGTTTGCGGCTTTTAAATAAAGAAAATTTGGTAGTCACTTCCCATCAGAGTTTTTATTTTATTTTAGTTTTTTTTTTCTGCATCACGTGCCTGGAATTATCATATCAAAATTCTCTACTTGGATTTCTTGGTTGAGCTATGAACAGAATAAAGAACTACTTATAAAAAAATAAAGAATAATGTTTATTATGCCCTGTAGAGTTCTACTTTGAAAATGTATGCCATTTTAATGCCGGTGATATTTGGTGACACTACCCCCCCCCCCCCCCCCCACAATAACATTAGCATGGTGCTTGCAGAAGTGCAAACTTCATGCATTCTTGATGCCTGGTTGGCTATTTCACTTGAATTGTATTAGACCTCTTGATTACTTTTTACGGGTTGATGTTGGATAGTATTAAAGGTAGATTCGGTGCAAGAAGTTGTGCATTATATTGAAACTTCAGAGTTTTTTACCGTTTTCAGGTTTGCACTGGCATTTTATGGCAGTTCATCTCGTCCTCAGTTGGTTGCTCTTATTGCTCAAGTAATGTGTTAATACTTTCAAAACAGTCTGTATATTGATACACGTTATTGTCTATTATCTATTGAATGAAAAATAAATTATGCATAAGCTATGAAATGAACAATTATATATCTAATTGAGTTACTAATTTTTGTTTAAAGTTGGTAGAATCTTTTGGTTTTCCTAACAACACACGCCTTGTTGGTTTCCCAATCATGCCTTTCAAATTTTGTAATCAATAGATTCATAAAAATTGAATTTTGAAGGACATTTAAGAGATTATAGTTATGACTCTTGATGGCCATGATAATTTGGGCACTGTATATAAAGAGCTCTTGGTCCCTCTCTCCACTAGAACAAAGTTCGTCAATTTTCCCATCATTAACTTAAAAACAAAAGAGATTGGGAGGAGCGTGGATTAATGTGCTTAACTAAATTTTGGAGATCAAGGTGCTATTATTGACTCTCTGTAAAGGTTCTAGCACTCATTTAAAGGTTCTATTTATTGTTTGATGATCCATAGTATGGAACTAACTTAGTTATATATATTATCTTTTAGTTAATAAATTTAGTAATTCTTGCGCATCACCCATGTATGAGACTAGTCTTTTTCTAAATTCAGTAACATTACACTTGATACACTGAAGTCTGTCTCATCGTTAAGGGGTGGCCCTTAGGGTGATAATGGAACCCTTGATTGTGATCAACAGAACCAATAATGATAGTCACATCTGCAAGCATAGCCTCAATTGCCTTCTTCCTTCATGTCCTCTCTTTGTCTCTCTCTCTTCAAAACCTGGACCAAAATTAATTGAATTGAGGTTTACTACGGGCTTTAAGGGGAGTTCATTACATAATTTGTAGTGTTTGGTGTTATATATTCTCCCACCTGCCGGCCGCGCGGGGGTGGGGGGATAGGACCTGGTGGGTTTAGGGCTTAGTTTGATGCTTTTTCTTTCCATTTTGATTAGATGGTTTTCTTGTCTACATCTTGTGTACTTGGGTAGGCCATTTTGTTTTTAATAATTTTTTATTACTTATTACAAAAAACTTTGCAGTTCAGAATTTTTCGTATTTCATCAATATCAAAACATGTATACTCAGCAGTTATTGAACATGAATAGATTCATAATATGGTTCTTCAATGGTGAAGGTTTGGATATAAGAAGAATTATAACCCAAAAATATTTGAGGGTAAGTTATCCAAGTTTCTAAAAAGTTCAATTTTAAAGAGCGAGAAGAGAGTAGTAGAAGAAAACTGACATCTGATACTCAAAACCAGCTTCTTAGCAAGTTGCAAGTTGCAAGGTTTCAAAACTTATAATATAATGTCATCAGTTATCTAAGATCTTGGAACAATGACCGCCGATTACTTAACAATGCTATTTGGAGTCCACGATTTATTTAAACTACTCCAGAACATGTCTGGACTCTTCAAACCACAATCAACCTACATAACAAGACTTTATTGGTTTAATCTCTTCTCTCTGAGAATTCTCAGGATGAGATTATCAGCCATGGTGGTCAGATTGAGCCACCAGGAATGCACATGATACATCTTCCTTACTCTGAAGACATCAGGCATGTTGAAGAGGTGAGAGAAATAGTTAAGTTGATTAGAGTAGGTTTCTGGTAAACTTATTAACAACAAATATGTGATATTTTGCAGGTTTATTCATATTCAAATGGGGCAACACCTAAAGCAACTGATGATCAAGTTATGAAGGCTGCTGCCTTAATGAAACGGATCGATTTTAAGGATTTTTCAGTATGCCAATTTTCTAACCCTGGTATGTTGCCTATTACATGGTAGTTCTGTAACTTAAAACAGCTAAGGTTTTTAATCAAGTTGTAATTTTCTTCCAATGGCTGTTTATCATTCATCTCTTTTCGGCCATGTTTTAAAGTGAATGTCACTTGAAAGGAAATTTTTTTTGGTGGCATGAGCAACAATATACTATAACTTATTCTGTTGTTTTATAATTATTAAGGACATTTCTGAAGTTGTGGAACAATGTACTTGAAGGGTCTCGCTTTTTAGGAATGGTTGATACTTATTAAATATGTTGTTAAAAAAGGCTCATCCTCTGATCCATAGAATTTGACAATCACAACAGTCATGTGGAAAGAGAATTAAGTATATTTATGTCATGTAGAAATTCTGAAGTTTTAAGTTTCGCTGTTAAGTTTACCAGGTGATGCCAGAGAATTAAAAAATGATTAGCAAGAGTTGGTCTCACTGAGGAGTCTGTTATTATAAAAAAAGCCTCTAAACATCTGTCATTGTGAAGATATTTTAGTTCATCGTTTTTATTGTGTTTATATTGGAAGAAAAGTTATAGTTTATTTCCAACTGTTAGAAACCATTAAGCTGCAATCAGTATATCGGTTTAGTGGGTTTAGCAAATTAATGAGCTATAATAATCTACATATATCTAGCAATGTTTACTTCAGTGAGTGGAACACGAAGCTGATTATGATGCCTATTTCCATCTCTAGAGTTTTTTGGGATTACATGGTGTGTTACAAAGTAATTTCTTGCAGCCTTGCAGAGGCACTATGCAGTACTGCAAGCTCTGGCTTTGGAGGAGCTTGACATACCAGAAACAAACGATGAAACCCTCCCTGATGAAGAAGGCATGTCTAGGTTAGGACTGATACCTTCTTACTGTCCTTTTCCCTATACTATTGCGTCTCAGCCAAATGAAAGAACAAAAGGAGAAAAATCTGCCGGTCTCACTTCCGTATTTCTCCTGTATCTTGACATAAGCTTGTTAATGCTGTTAACTTGAAGTTGTTACTTATAAAAAGGAAAAAAAAAAAGAAAAAAAAAGAACCTTGAAATTGTTTTTGCATGCACGGGCTGCAGGCCAAGAGTGGTAAGTGCATTGGAAGAATTCAAACTTTCTGTGTATGGGGACAACGATGATGTGGAAAGTGAACTTGTGGATAATGGAAAAGCAAGTGAGACCTCCAATAAACGAAAAGCAATAGCTGAAAATGCAGTTAAGGAGTGTGCAAACTTTGATTGGGATGACCTTGCAGACAGTGGGAAGGTGAGATTACAAGTTTTTTTGTTGTCTTGCTTTGATCCTAGTCCTTTTTCCTGGGCCAAAAAAGAAAAAACATCCTACTCTTAGGTGCAAAGTTGGTGGAATTGAGATTAGTATAGGGTCTGTCTAACCTTAATTTGCAGGGTACTGCTGCTTTCCTTCTAGACATTCTATTGGTTAATAGGAAAAAAGAAAACATACGGAAAATATCATGACCTAAGTTATAACTTGATGATTGGGGGTGTTTTTGTTACAATCAGCTGAAGGATTTGACAGTGGTGGAGTTGAAATTCTACTTGACAGCACACAAGCTTCCTGTTGGTGGAAAGAAGGAAGCTTTGATCAGCAGGATATTAACACACATGGGAAAGTGAGGAACTTGGGCATCAAAATACATCCTTTGCAAAGTGTCTAAAGCTATGACAAAAGACATACTGGAGCATTGTTTTTTTCCTTTTTAATGATTATGTTGTACTTGATCAGTTTGTGCATGTAGTAGCTCTTGTTTGAAGATAGTTTTTGTTGTACTTTTGTTTCACACACACACACACACACACAATAGTATTTTAGTTCCTATGTTTCTTCGTGGGGGACCGATTGCTCCCTTGAGCTTTTGAAACCGATCCAAGACCAATAGGTTCTGTTTCTAACGGGACATTTGCTTGGTATCACTTTCGCTACATCAACAAACAGTATTGTCCATTTGTCACGTGTTATTTATCAGGTCAGGTACTCAAAAAAAAAAAAAAAAAAAAAACCCCCAAAGAAGCATAATGCTGACTCAGCCTTCAAATCCATGTGGCATGTTACAAACTTACATGTTCGTGAAAAGTGGAAAAAATTTAGAAGTAACAGAATAATAGATTTAAGTAATTTTAATTATTTTCTTTAAAATGGGTGCTGAAGTATCATTTAAATGCTAGGTGTTGAGCTCTAATTGGTTGTCACGTGGAAACAATCCAAGTGGCAACCTGCCATTAGTCAATTAAAGTGGTGTAATTGGCCTTTTGTATTTTGTAGTGTTTCATCATCAAAGTCCGTGTAGCACAAAATGTTTCAAATCCTAACACTCAAAAACTTTCTTAAACACGAAGAAAAATAAGCGTAATTAACATTAATCCTTACCCAAAAAAAAAAAAAAAGAATTTCCTTGAAGAAAGATATATCTCTTTTTTCTTTCCCCTATGCATATAGGATATAGAGATGTAACATTAAAATTTAATCAGATTGCCCATTTTTTTTTCATTTAAAAGACTAGCTCAGCAGTATCTGAGACAACTTCCAAAGCTCTAGTTTACCCGCATATTTTGTGCATTCTTTTTATTTTCAAATGAATAAATTTAAAATTTACATAAAAAAATATTTTCAATGGTAAGGTCCCATTTGAATTAATAGATAAGTTGAATAAAATATTGTTAGAATATTATTTTTTAATATTATTATTGTTTTGAGATTTGAAAAAGTTGAATTATTTATTATATTTTGTGTTAGAATTTGAAAAAGTTATAATGATAAGATGAGATGAGTTTCTAATCCAAATCGGAGCTAAGACTGCGTTTGGATGTTAAACTGAGTTGAGTTCTTTATGAATAATAGTGAGTTGAGTAGTGAAGAGAGTTATGTGGAATCCATCTAAACTGAGTTTAAAGTATGTTTAGATGTTAAGATGAATTTAGTACTTTTATAGAAAATTGAAAAAGATTGTGAGTCTCACGTATAAAAATGTTTTAAGTTGAAAAGGGTTGTGGGTTCCACGTGTAAGAAGATTTTAAGTTGTGATGAGTTTAGTAATTGGAGAGTTAGGTGTTTAAATTTTAAACTCAACTTAAAATTAAACTGAACTCAGTTGAATTTAGGAATAAAATTAAAACTAAGTAACTTTTTTTTTAAAAAAAGTGTGCAAAATTTACCTATCCTAAAATTCCATCGAGCATTACTCTAATTGATTTACCCAGACATAGCTGGCTAGTTAGTATGAGCTTGCAGATTTTTTTAACGTATCATATAATATAATTAAAAAGCTCAAAACGAAAAACGATTAATGCGGTTAACTTTCTCCGTAAAAAAGAAGAAAAAAAGGGTCCTAGCTGTCTTCCAAGTAGTTATTGGTTGCAAAGTGATTAACAAGAAACGTCAAAGGGTCCACATTACGGATATGAGTAACGATGGCTAACCAGACTCTAGCTAAGCCAACCATTAGGCAGCCATGCTAGCTGCTGCATGGTATTCATCATAATTGACTTTTGAGGATATGTATCTCTCTCCTACTCATGTTTTTCCATTTTGATATGGAAACATAGATGTTTATAACATTAATTGGTTGATCAATTTTGTAAAAATAAATTTATAAATTGACGTGATTTGATGTGATATATTATCACTACAAGAAAACTGCTTATTTGTAACCAGTTAATTCCAGCGAAATGACTATTTACAGCTAAAATTAATCTGTTTTGATTACAAATGATCTTTTCGCTGCAATTAAATGGCTACAAAAGTTCGTTTTCCTTGTAGTGTATATATATATATTTTTTAATATATATTTTTTTACAATCTGACGCATCATATCCTATCATATCTAATTTATATAAAAGAGAAATGTAGCAATTCTCTCAAATAAAAGTGGGTTGTTATATTATATAATATAATATAATGGTCTGCTTCTGCTTCTAATTAAGTAGATCGACTAGTTAACCGAACTGTCGTCCACTTGACCTAACGTACAATTATTGATCAAGTCCTCTCCCACAAGCATCCTTTACAGCTTTTATGAATTTTGGCCATTCGTAATCTAATCACGATGCCTTTTTAGTGCTTTATATCATATTTGTCATCTTAATTTCAAATTGGTGGGTGCGCTGGCACTTCTCTTTCAGGCATCTCTGTACCTTTGCTGCCTTTTTTCATTTTCACATACTTTCAAGTAATTTCAACACCCCCCACCCCCGTCTGTCTGTCTGTCTCCCTCTCTCTCTCTGAGTTCAATTCCTAACTGTTGTAATATTTTACACATGCAGATATATTGCAATTAACGTACGGCTGAGATTGGAAACGATCGAGATCGGACGTTAATATATATAAAGATGGAGTAATAGTAGTACTTAACGGTATATATGGATGATGATGATGATGTTAACTGTGGAACAACCAATTTGGAGATCATGAGCTTATCAATTAAGTTTCCTACGATTCCGTTCTTATCTAATATTATATATGATCACTGCCTTTTTCCCATGCATCCTGTTGTTGATAACTTAAGTACATTCCTTAATCATATGACAACAATCTCAGACCAGATGATACAATGGACAAGTGGGGCCTACCCACTTTGCAGATCATAATATATATATATATATATATATATATATATATATATATATATATATATATCCTTCATGTATAATTAATACAGGTTTTTCTTTTTATTTTTTCCCCGTTTTCTTTTTAGAAGATCAGTAATTTGGCTCCAAGAAAAGGTGAAAAATTGGAGAGTTGAACCAACATTAATTAATCTGTCTCATGAATTAATGTAGTATATATATACTGCAATATATATATATATATATATATATATAGTTAAAGATAAATAGTATTATTTTAATTAGTTTCTGCTGATCATGATCACAAGATCACAAGATATATAATACACAGATTTTAATTAACTTGATCCCAAAAAACCTCAAAATTTGCAGTCATTTTCCTACATTTAATTTAATTATTTAAAAACAGATTATCATCATCATATCAGTACTATAGGAAGTCAGCTTAAATATAATTGCATGGATGGCTACTTTAACTACTCCGTAAGATCTATAAAGCAACTATATATATATATATATATATATATGATAAGGTTTAATTATTTGTACTTGACATATAATATATAGCTTATCCATATGGTATCTTCTATATATATATATATTATGCATATATATATCATGTTAATCTTCAAAAATATTGCTTTAATTAACACCTTTATGTCACATTTAACGGAAATAGCCATGTACCAATATTATCATGACTTTTCTATTGACCAAGACTTTGAATATATTGCAACTTTCATGTGTGATTAAAGCTATCTATGTGGGTACTGATCATAACCATCCAAATTAAATTAATGATGTGACACATGCACATGTAATTTTAAGCAAATTTTTTTTTTGTTAAGACCTGTTATATATAAATCCATATATATATATATATGCTAGTCATGTCATGGAAGGACCTAATTATATCATTATTATATATATATATATCCTGATCTTAAGTTATTTGAAGCTTTATTAATTTGTCACTTTCTAAATCTAGAGACCCAGTTGGATTTTTCAAAAATAGCTGAATATCGTACTATATATGTGGCTGGAAACAAATTCTCCAAGTTGGCATAATGCGCGCGGTTCCTATACATGACAAAGAAATGATAGTTGCAGTCGTAAGTATGTAATTGATGTGCAATCATTTTAAAAAAATTAAAATGAATAAATACGGAATCCACATAAAAAAATAATAATTTTTAACAAAAGATTTTACTATTTTTTAAAATAACTGTATGACATTTATGCACTCCACAACTACATGTAATATTACTTATATGAACAAATAATATTTCTTATTATAGCTTTCAATAATACAAATGCCAATTGATCGGATATCGAATTTTATTCCAATTTTAATTATCTTAATTTAGAAAAAAGTCTATGTAGAAAAAGGTTGAGCCATAATGAAAAAGTCGATTTTCTCGCATGACAAATAATTTAGTCACAAAAATTTTATACAAAAATAAATTTATAAACTAATGTGACGTATGATCATATGAAGTCACGTCAGTTTATAAATTTATTTTTATAGAATCTCTTTATAGTTGTAACACTTCTATTTTCACAAATATAATAGGTATGCCCTGATTTTTTTAGAAGCGATTGCATAACATTTACACATTTCAAAACTGTACAAATGAACCCTTTTCTATTTATAGTAAAGAGTTAGATCGTTTACTATTTTGTCCTGATATATATATATATATATATATATATATATATATATTGTGGTTAGAGTAATATTAGATATAATTTTGTGTGTGCAAGTCTCGCTTATTTATTTTGAAAAAAATAGAATCTATTATTTAAAAAATAATTTTTTATATGAATTTTAAATTTATCAATTTCTTTTAAAGAAAATATATAAAATTTATTCATTTTAAAACTGTTAATTTGGTTTCTACGGTTATCATTATTTATGTGTTCACATTATGCACATTCCTATTTGATTAAAGTTGTGCTAATTATATACAGAGCCAGCTATTCCTTGGAAAATGACGCAGCTAGCCTATACTTCACTTTTCGTTGTGGGGATTAATGCCGTAGTACTAGCTATATTAGCTAGGCCTGAAAGTCTTTCTCGTTAAAAGCACTTGACATTTCGTTTTTTTTTTTATTTTTTATTTTTAACATCCTTTAGCTAAGAAAAATGCTTTGATTTTTTATTTTTAACATCCTTTAGCTAAGAAAAATGCTTTGGATCCGAATTCGGGACTTAAAAATTATTTCGAATAGGATTTTTTTTTATACCGAATGATTAAAAAAATATTTTAAATGATATTGTGAATTTTTTATTTTTTTAAAAAATATTTATGATGATTAAAAAAATACATAAAAAAAATGAAAAAAAGAAGAAAAAAATTAACACTTTTCGGGACAATTTTTGGGTCCCGAATTCGGAACCTGTAGCATCACTCTTTAGCTAATTCTTGATCTTCTAACTTCTAACGATCGATCGATAGTATTACTCCATATATATATATATATATATAAGAAATAATACTTGCATTCGTGAGTGCGTAAACGTCATGCAGTCGTTTTGAAAAAAATGAATAAATATGAGACTCACATGAAAAAAAATTAATTTTTTAATTGTGGATCCTATTATTTTTTCCAAGTGACTGCACGGCATTTACGTATTTCACAACTGTACGTAGCATTGCTGATATATAAAACATCCTTTAGCTGTGGAACATCATGTACATTAAGCTAGCTAGCAAGCACCAGGCTGTACTAGCCATATTTTCATGATCGATCAAGACCATGATATGTATCAATAACAGTACTAACACACACGATATATATATATATATATATTATCATATGGGAAAATGTTATAATTAATTAATTTATCATATATATATATATATATATATATAATCTGTTGGCCAGATCGACTGTTGCATGTAATTTATATATTGCACCAATTTATTCGTTAATTTACAGCTTGTAGATCGATCGATCGATGATTTATGGGCGATAGTGCATGTCCCGATCGAGGCTTATAATTGGTACGTAGATAGCTATATAGCCAGTCATGACATGAACTTGTTATAATTGAGAAGAGGTCGATATCATCATGATATTGATCAAGACTTTTATGAGCCCATTAATTAATTAAGTAGTGGAATATCGATGCTCCTCATGAAATTTAGTCAAAAAGCAAATCTCATATATATATAATGCTCTTTCGATCGAATAATTACCTCATGAATTCCTGATCATAATAATACACTCGATCGATCGTAACGCACTCGACCACACGTACACCTCATGCATGCATGTATATATATATATATATGTATATATATATATATAATTAATGTTGATCTGCAGGCCAACTAGCTACGGCCTTCTGATCAGAATATATATACTTATATATAATATAATATATAATTCCTGATCTCCTAGCTGATCTTCATGGTTCATGCATGCTAAAACCATGCAGTAGTACTACTTAAAAACAAAAGAAGCAAAAGAAAAAGGTAGCTCTTGAAATAACATGACTCAAAAAGCTGACTACGTACCAAAACAAGATTAAGACGTTTCTTATGATCAGTAGTGCATCGTGCATGGAGTATTAATTTTTCTATATATTCACGGTCCCATTAATTTAATCCATCTCTCTCTCTCTCTATCTATCTCTATATATATAGTTGAAACGTCCCATTAAACCTTGACATATATATACAGAAAACCGACAGCCAAAAAGCTCGATCGATCAATAACGAGAGATTATATATGAATTAGAATCATCTCAAATAAATAAAAAGCTGGTCATGATACATGTTGCTGTTCGAGTGGAGACTTTTCCATGCATGGCACCACAATGAAAAGCGCCGCATGCAGTAGACCTCATGGATATTTCCCTAAGACTAATATAATTTCAGCATATAATTTCGGTTGGCCTCTCTGATCAATCGCTGTTGAAACATATATTGTGATCTATATGCATATCTACGTTTAGGAGAATAAATCAACGGTTTTTGTCCATGAATTTGCTAGCTAGCTACTTATAATTAATAAGGGCAATATAATTTGAAACATTTTTATTCAAGAAGCATGCGTTAGATTTATTATAAAGAGATCTTATAAAAAAAATTAAACTTACAAATTGATGTGAATTAATTTGTAAAACTTCTTTTTATTTTTAACTAGATCTAATATATATATATATATATATATATATATATATATATATATCAGGTTGAGCCATGTCAATTTATAATATTTATTTAAATTGTAAGATCTCTATATAGACCAAACACTTCTCTTTTTATTTATTTTTTTATTTTATCACTAGCTATATTTAGTTATATATTACACACACGATGAGTACTGATCAGGTTTTCCATGAAAAAATAATATTACATTAATTTAATATTATAAGTGCCTGTATATATATATAGCACTGCATGCCAAATTAATTAATTAACCAAGTTCAAAGTTCGGGACCAATTAGCTTATAACTTGAGCTGATCAGGAAAGAAGAAAATTAATAATCAAGACATAAAAAATTATCATTTGATTTTCTATCTTTCTTTATTCAAGCAACTATCGAGTGTTTGGATTATATTCAGGGAGAAATGATACTTGCAGTCGTGAGTGTGCAAGCGCTGTGCAGTCACTTTGAAAAAAGTGAATAAATATGGGACCCATACGAAAAGAAATTAATTTTTTAACAGTGGACCCCACTTTTTTTCAAAGCGACTGCACGGCATTTGTGCATTTCATGACTATATGTAGCATTACTCATATTCAGGTATCGAGCACTTCTTCGCAATTTAGTGTTTGGCAGATGGGCTCGCTTCAATTCAACGATCGATCGAGCTGGCCGGCTTCATGGCCTACCAATAATTAAGAAGGTTGCTTTGATCATATATATATATACGACGATGTAATATTACTGCATATGTACGTACGTACCAGTACTAGTTGTACTTATAATTATATATGCATGCACTGTTCGTACGTAATGGATCCCATGGCTTCAGCTAGTTTACCATATATCCAACACAAAAAAATTAGTTACGTAAAAGCTGGAAGATCAAATTATTAATCCGTCCCCAAACAGAATATACATAGATTTAATTATTGGCTAGCTTCATGAACATGCCATCTTCCATGTCATAAACTTTCTATATATAGTAGCTAGTTTATGCTTAATCAAGGCATACCACCGATCTCTCTCCCTCTCTGATCTGATCTCTCTCTCAACTTCATACAATCATAATCCCGTACAAAATGCCGATCTCCTCTCGTTCAAAACTAGGAAATAATTCATGGGTAGTCTCAGTACTATCTGTGTTGGTAACCACTGAAATCTTGTTGTTTGTTGGATTGGCAGCTGGATCTCTGCCAGCAACAACTGCACCAATATCATCGTCCCATTTCTCCAAATTCTCTTCTGGAGACAACATTTTCTCAGCTTATTGCAAGCGAGCCCCCCACAAAGCAGCTTGTGAATCCATGCTGTCATCGGTGCTAACTACAACAAGTACTACTACTGCGCCCCCACAAACCCTAGCAGATCTGTTTGACCACTCGGTCAAGTACAGCATGGGCCAGGCTCACTCGGCTCGAGCCCTTGCTTACAACCTTAGCCTTTCCTACCCAGGCAACCTAATTGGCGGCGGCATGAATGACTGCCTTGAGTTGCTCGAGGACAGTCTAGACCAGCTCTCCAATGTTGTCAACCGCGAGAATACGCCTAGCACCAGCATCGATGATGATGTCCGGACATGGCTTAGTGCTGCTCTTACTAATCAGGCAGCATGTCTCGAAAGCCTTGAGAATTATCGATTTAAGGTAGGGAAAGGCGTGATGGATGCTAAGGCTCAAAATCTGAGCCATTTCATTAGCAACTCCCTAAACCTTTACATGTCTACCAAGCCAAAGGAGGTGGCAAAAAAGTCGAGCACAAGATCAAGTACTGGTGGCAGGAGAAAAATGTTGTCGGAGGATTTTCCGACGTGGGTGTCGGCGGCAGAACGGAAACTTTTGCAAGCTTCGATAGGAGAGATAGAAGCGAATGCAGTGGTGGCAAAGGATGGGAGTGGGACGCACGGGAGCATAGGAGAGGCACTTGAGCTGGTGGCATCATTGGCGGATGGGGGTAGGACTGTAATTCACGTAAAAGCAGGGACTTATCGGGAAAATCTAAACATTCCCACTAAGCAACATAATGTCATGTTGGTTGGGGATGGAAAGGGCCTAACGGTCATTGTTGGTGATAAGAATTCTGATGATGGCTGGACCACTTTCCGGACTGCCACCGTTGGTACGTACGTACATATTATAAGCTGGGAACTCACTACACGTACAATTTTTGTTTTTTGTTTTTGTTTTTTATAATAATATTACTATTATTATTATTATTATTATATTTAGTCCATGCACCAATAAACTTAATTTCAAATCGGTTTTTATTACCACTTTAAGATAATTTTGGCAAAATAAAAATGGGAATTAGCTCATTTATTTATTTATTTATTTTTGTTTTTCTAACACCTAGCCGCGCCTTCTAGCTTGATCTTCGAATATTGGCAATGTCTCATGCATCTTTATATTTATATAATATATCTCTAAATTAGTCTATATTAAATTATGCATTTTTAAAATTTTGCATAATTATGAATAGTATTTCTTTAAATTTGAAGAAATACTATATATATATTCACTCTCCAAACATTATAATCTAGATATTGTAAATCGAGACATGGTACTTCTAATTTAAGTTGTTTTTGTTTGAGATCAGTACTAGCTAGATACAAATTTAAAATATATATAAATACGTACGTTAAAAAAATTAAGCTAATTTTTTTCAAAAAATTAGGAAACAATATTAATATGATATCTAAAAAAAATAAAAAGAAACGTTATTAATTGTGATAGTCCAATTAATTATATTACCAAATTATGAATTGATCATTCTATAAGAAAATTGTTTATTTGTAATTAATTATTTTCAGCGAAAATGATTATTTCTTATTAAAATGAGTTTATTTTTATCACAAATAATCGTTAGCGTCACAAATAATCCATCACGAGCTAGCTAGCTAGCGCTCAAATTAAAATTGTGGGTGGATGGGCAGGCCATCGATGTATCGATGATCTCTAGCTTCACGTAGCCACACGTTGATTAAAAAAACACCATAACCAGCTCATGATATTGTTCCCTACTTTCCTTTAGATGATGAAAGCGACCCTGGAAATAGGCATGATTATGGCCCCATCATCTTGATCATGAGATCAGAAGTAGAAGATAAGCCCAACTCTTAAGAAATATTTTTGGTAGTTCGATATATAGGGATCAGATCAAATATATTGGGATCACAATTTCATGTACTTAATTTGGTGGTTATGTGTTTCTAAATAGTCATTCAAATTAAATTAATCATGTGTGGCTGACCATATATAATTTTGATATACATTAATATATATAATATGGATGCATGTCTCTTTCAGCCGCCATGGGAGATGGATTTATAGCTCGAGACATTACATTTGTGAACACTGCGGGCCCGGCAAAACACCAAGCTGTTGCCCTTCGTGTTGGATCCGACAAGTCGGTGATTTTCCGATGCTCCATCCTCGGTTACCAAGACACCCTCTACACTCTCTCCAAACGCCAGTTTTATAGAGAAACCGACATCTATGGTACAGTGGATTTCATATTCGGCAACTCCGTGGCCGTCTTCCAAAACTGTGGCATATACGTGAGGAAGCCTCTGTCAGGGCAGGACAACTTCATCACAGCGCAAGGTCGGAGCAGCCCAGATGAAAACACCGGTATTTCGATCCATAACTGTAAGATAGAAGCAGCATCCGACCTCGCTCCTGTGCAGTCGAAGTTTGCTACGTATCTTGGAAGGCCATGGAAGCAGTATTCGAGGACGGTAATCATGCAGTCGTCTCTGGGTGGGTTAATTCACCAAGCAGGATGGTCGCCATGGTCGGGATCTTTTGCCTTGAAAACGCTGTATTATGGGGAATACATGAACTCAGGGCCTGGCGCCTCCACTTCTGGTAGGGTTAAGTGGCCTGGCTATCATTCTTCTCTCACGTCTGCTGAAGCTCAGACTTTTACCGTCGCCGGTTTTATCGCCGGAAATCTTTGGTTGCCCTCCACCGGGGTGTCTTTTGATTCAGGACTTCTTGGATAAACCATGCATGTCCTTGATTTCAGGCCTAGCTAGCCACCTTTCAAGTGTTCATATTCAAAGGCCAAGTGTATGTTGCTAGCCGGAAAACATGATCCGGTCCCTAGCTATATTTGCCAATATCTCATTAATTACAAATAACTTGTTAATTAGTTTGCATTTTCTTTCTTTTTCTAAGCAATCAGGCATAAAAAGAAGTTGGTACTGTATGCATGTATATATACATATCGATCGTGTTTGTATGAAAGGATTTCAGAATCAATTAGTAAAGTCTGATCACAATAATAATGTTGTGTCCATAAGTACTGTATTTCCTTTGGGTTTTAATTTTCTTTGTAAATTTTCCTTGAAGTCAAAAGTTGTTATTAAATTCAAATACAGCATACGTGCTGGTTCCCACTGTTGTTATTAACTCGGATCCCAAGTTAATGGGGGTCTTCCTCCCCATAAAATATCGAATCAGTGTAGCTTGGATCTATATCTATCATAAAAAAATGTCGTTCGACTTCACTTTATAGGTAGGAAGTAATTATTACGACATCTACGACATTGACATTTGACATTGTTCTTTACCAGAGCATGAGCTAGAGCCATTGTGAGAAACTACCTAACCCCTTCACCATATTCTCTCGACCTAAACCTATCAGCGATATGCATCCAACTTTTATCCATCGGAAAAGAATTTAAGGTGAGAAGTACGTTTATTATCATAGACATCGAACGGAACAAAAAGTGATTGGAGTTAGCAGGTAGAACGATGTAACCGGAACATAATGTTAATACCTTAATACCTTCATTATCTTAAATTGAAGGTATCACAAAATTGTTATTAAGCATCTCGAACAAGTACTGAATATGTTGCCATAAAAAACTCATACATTTGGGAAAGAAAGAAATCCAAATATTTTTTCATTACTCATTTTGGTCCTACCACCACTTAAAACTCTACAGTGATGTTCATTCTCAATGTGTATAATTAGTTGGGCAAATTTTAAGAAACGACTTTGCTGAATTTTTCCTTCCTTCGAAGTTGTTTGATCGTAGTTGTTAGGTACCGTAGATGCAAGTCCTTTCTCTAATTAGTAATGTAGTCATGCATTGGTGTTTAGTCAGGCTGTGATCTCTATGTGATTAGGACTAATTAATTCCATTTCAATTTTTCCCTAAAAGTTATATATGTACATAGTTATAAGATATGTACATAGTTAATTGCTAATCGCTTTGTTAACTAAAGTGGGATATGATAGATGTATAATGTTTGACTTATTTCAATCCACATTTAGAATATGGACAGTCGACATGGAAATTTCTGCAATATAGATGAAGGTTAGTCCTGCTGAGTAGATGCAACCAGCAATTCGTCTAGAAGTACCTCTAATGTCGAAATACTATTTAGAAGCACATGTGCTTGTCGAGAAGTAGTTAAGGGACCAAAGTCAGTATTATAACTAGGAAATTCAAATTTGAAAGCAAAGGTGGTTTCATGATCATGATTGATCGGCTGCAGCCTTACTCGTCAATTCAATTGTATTTTGGTGAATTTTAGAACCCACAAATTATGTCATTGGATAATCATTGTTTCTCCGATGATCTTTTATAGGCATCTGATCATATACACGTTGTTTGGAGTATGTATATATAGAAAATATGTAACACTAGGACTTAATGTTAATACCTTCCCTTGCACATTATATTAAATTAATGGTATCACATAAATGTATTATGATAATCATAGTGTTCAAATGAGCCAGTCTCTACGACATGTGTCAAGGGATTTAGTCTATATGTTATAATGCACTATGCCCCTTGCAATATGCTGACCTAGTGAGAGCGAATTATGTGAATATAATTGGCTTAAATCAACAATCACTAGGGATTCTTGCATATCCTAATTGTAAATTTCATAAGAATTTCAAAGCACAAAGAGGAACAAAGAGCGGAAGTTAAATCTCCATGTCTACCCATTTTCAAATATATGATTTCTCATTGTAAAAACCATCCTAAGCAATTAAGAAAAAAATCATCTAATCCCATCACCAACCAAACACAGCACAATTTACAAAATACATCAGAATGATAATGTTAATTTCGTTCCCTTAATCATTGTGATTTTATTAATGCTAGCACACAACTGTATTATGCTAATCATAGTATTCAAATGATAAAATATCATAAGTTAACAATGCTGAATGTTTGGGAGTTTTTAAGTATCTATCCTTTTTAAACCAAGGAACGAAAATGGCTGCAATTGGGTCCAACATACTAGCACTAACATCTAAATTCCCACTCTACAACATGCATAATCAGTTTATTCAATAGGTTGTAATGCACTATGCCCCATGCAATATGCTAACCCAGTGAGAGGGTTGTACCTATGTGATTTAAATTGGTTTAAATCAACAATCACCTATATATTTTGCAAATCCTAATTTAAATGCAAAAGAATTTCAAAGAACAAAAAGGAAAAAGAGCCTGAGTCATGGATACATGTCTACCCATTTTTATCAGATTCTTGATTTCCCATTGTACAAATCATTTTGAGCAATTAACTAGACATATCTATTTAATCCTATCACCAACCAAACACAACACAATATACAAAAAAAATTATAATGACAGTGGGCGAGAGAAATGGAGAGAGGGGGTTTGCGGGGATAGATCTGTAAGAAAAATAGACTTTTGTAACCAATTTATTGTAATCAGAAGACTTTTCGCAACCAATTTTAGTTGTAAATAGTCATTTCGCTGGAATTAACTGGTCGCAAATAAACAGTTTTCTTGTAGTGAGAGCAAAGTCACGGCAGATTCGTGACAAAATACCTTGTTTTGTGGCCATGCGGTTGTGGGGTAGAGAAAATCCCCTGAAGAACTGAAGATTGCGAGACCGATCAGCAAGATTTGTTGCTATGATGAGAGAGAGAGAGAGAGAGTGGAGTAGAGGGACAAATTGTTACAAAAAGAGACAGAGAGAGATAGAGAGAGAGATCGGGGGAGGTAGAGACTAACCCGCGACGGCAATGCGGCGACGGCGTTGCGTGGGAAGGGGCGACAATAGCCACTTTATGCGATAGAGAGACACAGACGTTGAAGTCAGAGGGGTTTTAGATTATTGGGCTGGGGGAGTGGAAAAATTTAAGAGTATATAAAATGAAGCACATATTGCGGTGAAAAAATTCGCTGCAACACAATTATCCCCTCAAAATTTATTACGTCAATTTGGCATCACCGTAACAAACACATCAATCGTTGTAGGAAGAATTTTGCGTCGGATTTAAAACCAGCGACAATATTCTCGCCGCAATAAAAACTTATAGTGTCTGTTGTTGTCGACGTAATTAAATGGACATGGTTAGCTAATTTCGTCAAAACTATACATCGCTGGAAAAAATTTAGCGCAATAGGTGGAATCTCTTGAAGTGAATGCATCTTGAAACTGATATAATCAACTGCAAATTAATGTGGCTTCATATTATGTAACACCCCATATTTTAGTGTATTTTTTATTGAAGGATTATTTTTATTAAATTAAATATTAGTTCTCTTGTTTTAAGTCTATCAGATTTTTAGTTGGTTTATTTTTATGATTTTTATTTTGTTAAAATTATTTTGATGTGCTATCTTTATGGTGATGCATTTAAATTGATTTTCATTTTAAATTAATTTATTGTTGGATTTAATTATTTTATTTTCATTTAATCACTACGTTTGAATTATTTTATTTAACTTGCTGTTTTGAAATCTTTTTCGTTTGATCATTTTTGTGGCCCAAGATGTGAGGATTGAACCTCATTTCTTTCATTCCATTTTTTCTTTTCCTATTTTTCTTTCTTCTCCTTTTTTTTTTTCCCATTTCTTTTTCTTCTTCCTCTCTCCTTGCGCACGCGACGCTTCCTCTCTCCTCCCCGTGCGTTTTCTTCTTCTCCACCCAGCGCCGCCCGTGTCTGACACCGCCCCTACCATTCGCTTCCCCACCGGCCGGCGACCACCTCCCTCCATTCCCAGCTCCCCTCGCGCCGCCGTTAGCTCCCGTGCGCTGCCTCTAGCCGCAGCATTCCTTGCACCGTTGCGCCGCCGTCGCGCCACCTCCGGCCACCATTTTCTCACTACATCATCCTCGACCTCTTAGCAACCTAATGCACCCAACCCCAACTCCGATCTGCCATCGGTGAAGCCCCACTATCAACATTTTCTTTTTGGGTTTTTTGGTCTTCAACCGCCCTCTACGCCGCCACCCATGGCCAACCGCCATCACCATTAGCTTCACCGACATCCCTAAGCCATTCTCTTGTAATATCAAGTCTTCGTTTGTTCCCGTTCAAAATCTTTCATTTTGAGACCCACGGCCACAGTGCATTTTGCACTGTCCTGTTGTTGTGCTGCCACCACTTGTACCTCCGTGATCCTCCGAAAGTTATATTACAGCACTGTAAGTATTTTTCCAAAGAACTTCCGTTATTTAAATGTATTTTTGCACTAACTCATTTTACCGTGAACTGGTTGGTTATGCCGGACTGAGTTTGAGGAGTAAGGGGGTCGGATGGATTGGAGGATGGAGTTGTTTGTGTGTTTTGGACTGTGTTGTGAATTGTTGGATGTTGGATATTGAGACGTTTCATGTACATTGCATATTTGCACGCATGATCATGTTTGTAAATGAAAACTGAGTTTTTGTGTAATTGCATTCATGTTCATGTGTTTATTGAAAACTGAGTTTTCATGTGATAAATGATTTTTGGGTGCGTGTGTATTACGACTCCAAGTCGAGATGGAGCTCCTCTGGTTACTCGGGAGTGGAATATATTGAGTGACGTCCCTTGGGTTGTCGCTGGACGACAACAGGATCGGACGAGATGGCAACGCTCTCGTGTTGACTCCGTGGCCCCTCTGCTGGTGGGGGCTAGAGGATGCTTGGCCATGTACGCGCTGGCAGCGGAACTGGGCATCGCTCGTTACTTCGCGTGGCGAAGGGAGCCAGGGTGTGGGGATGGTTTCTAGGGGAGATCATAGTGCATACGGTAAAATGAATTACTGGACTATTTTCTGGGAAAATATAATGTGTTGGATATGGATTTTGTGTGAATCATTTTCTGGGAAAATTATGGATTATGTTTTGGAACATTTTCTGGGAAAATGTTTTACAGATATGTTTGGGCCAAAATGGGATTTTGGCGTGCGTTGGAAAATATTCATTTTCGGGAAAAATGATGTTTTGGGCATAATGCATATTTCATCAAATGCATGCATTATTGCTAGTTGCATTAATGCATTTTTATTTTCGAGGGTTGTTTGGATTATACTTACCTGCGGTACCGTTTTATGGTAACGCAGATTTTGATGCAGATGATGCTGAGGGTGAGCCTGAGGATTCGGCTCCGCCGGAGGAGTGATATGGGATCACTTGTATTGTATTTGGACTTGTATTATATTTTATTTTGGGATGACTGTATAACTCTCTTTAAACATTTTACCTATCTAAATTTGTGTTTAAAATTCTAGTACTTAGTTGACTTACTTTAAGTATCCGCTACGTTGTTTATTGTACACTGTTGCATGTACACACACTTGACACTATTGTTGGGATGCGTGACCATGTTGTCATCATCCAGGTATCTCGATTCCCGTGTTCCCGTACATGGGGGTCAGGGTTGCCACATATTATATTTTTATCTATACTCTCTATTCTTTTGCTCTTGAGACATTATATATTAATGTCATTTCCGGCCTCGTCGGTGGACCTACATGCATGAGAAATAATTCTGTTTAAAGTTGATGAAATACTTGATAAGGTCTCGAACTTAACATGCCAAGCATTTTTACAACTAATTGTATCTTGAAATTACCAAATTAGAAACAACATTAATATTTGATTTTAAAGTTAGTAAGAGCTAGCAAAAGAACGGGGGGCTACATGCATGCTTTCGAGTTTTTCATTACTCTTTAGTCTTTTATACCACTCTAATTAGTATTCTACTTTCATTTTCAAACCCAGAACCAAAATTATTATATATAAATCATTATGACTCATGATCCCCAATTCCAAATTTCTATTTTGAGTTGGATTTCTTCAAATTCAATCATTTTCTTGATCATGTCACTATGTTTTGGTTTTACTTTTTCTTTCCATATTTGAGGCACTCTTTTACAAAAATGAAAGTTTTTTTTTAGTCTTATATGTATAAAATTTTTTTATTTATAAGCTAGCATCGATAATATATCTACTAAGGTGCTTACCTAACATATATTATTTGATTTGACAGAGAAATTTTAAATATGAATATTATAAATAAAATCTTACCATTAATTAAGTGACCATCTAAATAGTGTGCTCTACAATGCTTTCCAAGGATAAAAAAATGGATAATATATATATATATATATATATATATATATATATATATATATACATGACGGTACCCAATTGTTTACATACACGAGAGACTATATTGAGATCAGCATCTTTGCTTCATATTATTGTGGATAGTTCATGCAAATCCATATTCCAAGGATAAAAAAATGGCTAATATATATATATATATATAAAGAGACGAATATATTATAAAAATGGCTCTATGTAAATAATTGTAAAAAAATTATAGAAATGGATCATAACAAAAATCGTCATAATAAGACTTCGAATACAATTTAAAGAATAATGCTATTATGCTTCTTTGATTTACCTCCTCATTTTGACCGCTCATGCATTTAATTTTTTTCTTAAGGATTTTTTTAAAAGTTAAGAAAATGACTATTAATATATTTGTAATTTTTTTTATTTTTTAAAAATGTTTAAAAGGTATTTGAAATAAAAAGTAAAAATAAAAAAAAAATATAATTTACCCTAAAAGACAGAGTGAGAACATGCTGGCCGAGAGTACCACTCCAATTTAAAAGATTCAACTTTTGACGGCCCAAGAAAACAAGGTTTGTACGTAATCAGGACTGATTCTCAATGTAATCTATATCTTTTGGGTTCAAAGCCCAAGCTTCATTGTTAATCATTTCCCAAAACTTGGCCCAAGAAAAGAAGCCCGACTCTGATATTGAACAGTCATACTCTCCGGAATCTGGGGCTGAATTACATTCAGGACAACGCTAGAGCGGCTGCTTGGGACTGCTGGTTTTATTATGTGTTTTGTTAAGATATAATTTTTTTATTTTTTATTTTTAAATATTTTAAAAAATAAAATAAATTTAAAACATCATTAAAAAATACATTCTTAGTAAAAAAAAAAATTATTAAAAAAAATTATGAAGTAAAATAAAAAATAAAAAATCCCAACCGGAAGACTAATATTTCTTTATAATTTTTTATTTTATTTTATGATTAAGAAAATATTTTTTAATGATATTGTGAATTTTTTTTTTTTAATATTTTTTAAAAATATTAAAATAATCTATATAAAAAATATTATATAAAAACACACGTGCTAGAGGCGAAGCGGTGGCCCGAGCGTTATTCATACATTTATTCCCCAATAAAAGGCGGCCTTTGTGGTCACCACTTTTAGTTTTCTACCTCCAGTACTCATTACCTACGTCTACCTTGTCTCTCAAAAGTAGCATGCATACAACGGACATAGACCTACGAAAAGTCACCACGTTTAATACTCTCTAATATAAATTAGTGGGATTAAATTTATCTAAAGAAATGATATTTACAATCGTAAATACGCAAGTGTCATGCAGTCATTTAAAAAAAATGAATAAATACAATATTCATATGAAAAGAAATTAATTTTTTAATAGTACTAGACTTCACTTTTTTTCAAAGCGACTGCACGACACTTGCGTACTCTACGACTGTATGTAGAATTACTTATTTAGTTAATTGAAGAAAACAAAACAGACATCATCAAACTGCATATTGCATGTATCATGGTCATCATTAATTAATGATATGCAGTTTATATGTTCACATGTGATATTGGATGTTAAGAATCCATTGAGAAATGAGAAAAAGATGTTTATAATATGAAGAGTTTGTGTACAGAAACTAAGCCCATTGTTTACCCACCAACCTCACATTTTGTCTACTTAAATTTGAAACCTCATGGCATCACTCACGGCCAAATGAATAAGATGATGTAATTTGTGAGATTGAATAAAATAGTTTCAAATATAATAATAGCATTGGCAAGACAATACTATTGAGGATGTTTTTTGGCAAGACAAGACAACCACATAATGAAAGGGTAATCTCTTGCACTCTTAAGTTTATAATACACAATCATTATATTTTTCTTTTACTTTCTAAAAAAATAACAACAATAGCAAAATAAGAACAAACACCCTAAAGTAAAAGGCCTTGAAAAAAAGGCTTAATATTTTTTTTTTTAACTATCCAAACAAAGAGATGATCATAAAGATTTTAGTTTTTGGTAGTTTTTATATCATTACTTTTCAATAGATCAAGTTCACCAAAGGAAAAAAGAAGTTAGGTTCCAAAATTTTGAATCAACCTTCATTAGCAAAACAAGAACAAACATCCTAAAGTAAAAAGCCTTGAAAAAAAAGGCCTAATATTTTTTTTTTATAAATATCCAAACAACGAGGTGATCATAAAGTTTTTACTTTTTGGTAGTTTTTATATTATAATTTTTTAACAGATTAAGTTAACCCATGGAAAAAAGAAAGTGGAAGGATCCTAGCCCAATTAAACAAATACTTATAAAGAAATCCCTAACCAAATTATGGGGTATTTATTTTTTCATCATCTTTCAAATTTTCCTGTTGGGATTCCCATAAGGCCAAGAAGCTTAAGTCCATTTACGAGAAGCTCTCTAGAATCTCCGTCAAAATAAATCCAGGCCTTTGGCAATCAAAAATCTCAAAACAATTTGCAACCAACGAAACATAAAAAAAAAAAAAAAAAAAACAAAATGAAGATGCAGAAATAAAACTACAACAAGATCTATAAAAACTTACTAGCAGTCAAGACAAAGAAGAACAACCCTCAAACACCACGCATGATAGGAATTCTTTCTTCCTCTTTGGCACCCTAGTCTCAAAGCTCCGTAATCGATGCTCAAAAACCACAATACATGACTCTGCCCTCCATCCCTCCTATCAACAGGCCAAAACTTCCCCTCGGCTGATAGCTTCACACCACAAAACTGTAGTGCCAACCGGATGCATGACACCTAACAAATAAGAACCAAGATCGTGACTGAAAGAACGAAATAAATCATGGAAACGAACGAGGGACACCAAAAATACAGACTAATATTTGGTCATACAGGGACGAGACGACACTGTGCGAAGAAGAAATAAATAGAACTGGAGACAAAAACGTAATAGATGGGAGAAGTTGATCAGGCATTATGATGAGTTTGAAAAATACAAGAGATTGCATTGAATTGAGCTACTGTTGTATTTCAAAAATATTCACCCAAACATTACAATTATTGGTATCGGAATAAATACAAATTTACAGGAGCTATTCTAAGTATCCTAGAGTTAAGGCTAGCTGTTACAGAGTATCAACAAGTAATTTATTGACTGTTACATCCTTGATTTGAGGCTGAGAATCTGCTTCCTCTTTCTGTTGCTTGATTTGAGGAATTTTCTTGATTTGAGAAATTTTCTTGATTTGAGGATGTTTCCGTTATATGCCTCCGCAAGATGGAGCTGCCGTTGGCCAAGCCAATCTTGTCCCTTAGATTTTCAGTTCTTTGGCGTGAAAGAGCTTTTGTGAGAAGACCAACTAGCTGGTCCTGTGTGTTAACATGATGGACATTTAGAATTCCTTGTTGAACCATATGTCGAACAAAATGAAGATCAATCTGAGTGTGTTTCATTCGAGAGTGTTGAACTGGATTAAAGTTGAGATGTGTGGCCCCCAAATGATCACATAGCAGCTTGGGTTGTCCTCTTAGTGGTATACCGAGTTCTTTGAATAGTGAGAGAAGCCACAATGTTTCAAAGGTGGCATTTGCAAGGGCTCTATATTCGGCTTCAGTGGATGAATGTGCTACTACCCTTTGTTTCTTTGAACTCCAAGAGATGAGAGTTACACCAAGAAAACTTATATATGCTGAGGTTGAGGTCCGATTATCATAGTTGCCTGCCCAATCCGCAACAGAATAGGTTGTGAGTTCAAAACTAGATTTTTTTTCCTGATATGAATGCCATGAAAAATGGTCTGCTTCAAATAGTGAAGAAGTTGCTTTGCAACTATCCAATGTGTGACTGTTGGTTTGTGCATAAACTGTGAAAGTTTATTCACTGAGAAGGAGATATCTGGGCGAGTGAGGAACATGTATTGAAGGGCACCAATGACACTTCTGAACTCGGTACTGTCAGTAGAGGATGTTCCATGAACTAATTGAGAGGTGTGTTGGTTGACGGTGGAGTTGAGACATCTTTAGCTCCAGCCATATTGGTTTTGGACAGTAGGTCTCAAATGTACTTATGTTGAGATAAAAGGATTCCAGATTTTGTTGAAAGAACTTCCATTCCCAAGAAAAAATGGAGCTGCCCCATATCCTTTAATGAAGAACAATTACCAAGTTGTGCAATTATCTCAGCCACAATGTGTTTATCATTGCCAGTGATCACCAAATCATCCACATAGACTAATAAATAACATATAATAGAATTCTGATTATAGATAAAAAGAGATGAGTCAGATTTTGAATTCTGAAATCCAAGTCCCATAATTGATAATTTAGGAGCTGAATATCATGCTCTTGGAGCTTGTTTGAGGCCATAGATGGCCTTCCTTAACCTGCACACATGATTTGGTTTGGTAACATTTTTAAATCCCGGTGGTTGTACCATGTACACTGTCTCAGTTAACTCATCATGCAAAAAAGCATTGTTTACATCTAATTGTCTCAAGGACCACCCCTGCATTATAACCACTATCAAAACAGTTCTAATAGTAGCAGGTCTCACTTCTGGGCTAAATGTTTCTTTGTAGTCTAGCCCTTCACGTTGATTAAACCCTTTTGTAACAAGCCTCGCTTTAAAGCGATCAACCGTCCCATCTGATTTTCGTTTCACATGAAATACCCATTTACACCCCACTGGGTTGCAGTTTTGGGGTGGGGAAACAAGTTTCCATGTTCCATGCCGCATGAGGGGAGTGAGATCATCTGACACGCTTGTCTCTAGTGAGATTCATGGAGTGCTTGTCCCACACAAGTAGGTTCAATGGTTGGTGTGAGAGGGTGCTTTGTCACGAAATTGAACTGTTTGGGTTTGTGAATATTGTTCATGGACTGAGTGGTCATTGTGTGGGTTTGGTGGTGGGTTTCGATATTTGAGGCTAATTGAGAGTCATCATGCACGGTTGTGGTTTGTGTGGCTTGAGTGGTGTGTGAATCTGAGTGAGAGGTCACATTCTCATTCGATTGAGAAGAATTAGGGCAAATAGGTGAAAGAGGCACATCTCAAAAATTAGAAGAAGTGGAGAAGGAGTGGTTACCTGAAGATGATGCAAAAATAGTGTTGCCTCCCATTGTCGTTGGTGGTGGTTCCAGCAGAGAAGACACAATGATGGGTGGCTCAGTTTTCGCAGACAAAGGAAATTTCGAAGGGAGTTTTGTTTCAGCCGAATGCAAGTGAGGATAGGTTTAGCCCTCGTCAAACAGGACATGTTGAGATAGGTAGAGTTTGTGGGCTTTCGGGTCATGGGTGGGAGAGTAGCCCACAAATATGCACGGAGTGGCTTTGGGTTGGAGCTTATTTATGTTGTATGGCTTGGTGTAAGGATAACATAGGCACCCGAATTTCTTGAGTTTGAGATAGTTTGGTGACTGATTAAATAAAGCCTCAAATGGAGATTTGTTATTTATAAGGGGTGTGGGCTGTCGGTTTAAAAGGTAGGCTGTCGTGGAAAATGCATGATGCCAATATGATAATGATAAAGATGCATCAGTTAAAAGAGTAAGGCTCGTTTCTACCAAGTGACGATGACGACGCTCGGATACACCATTTTGTTGTGGTGTATGAGGTGCAGTGGTGTTATTCCATGTATGGAAAAATATTTTTTTAAAGCAACAAATATGTGAGAGATGCAAACCTGAACCGTTACCTATGACAATTTCATCGGTGTCATCATATTCAGAATGAACTGATAAATTTGCCAAATAACTATTGATGTTGTGTGAAGCCCTGAATCAATAATCCATTTTGTGTCCTTGGCCAGTGAAGTTGACACATAGTTGGCAGTGGGTTCATCACGGTGCAAATGTAGGCAATATTTTGCCGTGTGGCCCAGTTTATCATATATTTGGCATTTTGGTGTATACCTGCACTGGTCATTGGACTTTTTATTTTTTATTTTTATTGTCTTTTGGGCCTCTAGATTGATGATAGGAGCCTAAGTTGGAGGAACCATTGTCACGGCCAAACCCATTTTTTGGAGAAGCCCTTAGAGCTATGGCCGCCGGATGAAGACCCAGAACGCCGATTGGTGTAGTTGGCCAACGCAACCAGTTATTGAGTGGTGGCGTCGAGATGACGGAGGTATGCATCATGTCCGACGAGGAGATCGTGAAGTTCCTTGAACATTAGTGGCTTTTCTCGAGTGCAAATAGGTGCTGCGATTTCGTGAAAATCGCTTCCCAGTCCATTAAGGATGTACAGAGTTAGATAATCTTCTGAAATGGGATGATCAATCAGGGAGATTTCGTTGGAAAGGGCTTTGACAATGTGCATGTATTCTTGAACCGATTGTTTCCCTTTCTTGATCATAGTAAGCTCCTCCTTTAATTGCATTGCTCGAGTGCAGGATTTGCTTGCATACATAGTATGCAATTTGGTTCATGCTTCTTGAGATGTTTTTGCAGCGGAAATAAAGGGAGTGATTGTGGTGGCAGTGGAGGCCAAACTCGTACTAAGGATAAGTTTATCTTGTCTTACCCAATTAGTTTTTTGAAGGTTGGGGATGGAGGGATCAATGGTAGGAAGGCATGGATTATCATCAGTGACATAATCAAGTAGATTATATCTAATGAGGAGGGCTTCAAACTGGGCACGCCATTGAGGGAAGGTTGAGGGTGTGAGTTTTCTTTAATTGGGTAGTAATATTGAGTGCTATGAGAGGAATATCTATTGTGGATGGTGGGGTTGAGACTGGATTGCGGGTATTTTCAGAGTTTGGGATCGAGTTCTCGTGGGAGGATGGCTCTCCTGATACCATGATGAAGTTTGAAAAACACAAGAGATTGCACTGAATTGAGCTACTGCTGTATTTCAAAAATATTCACCCACACATTACAATTGTTCGTATCGGAATAAATACAAATTTACAGGAGCTATTCTAAGTAAGAATCCTATAGTTAAGGCTAGCTGTTACAGAGTATCAACAAGTAATTTATTGACCGTTACATCCTTGATTTGAGGCTGAGAATCTACTTCCTCTTTTTGTTGCCTGATTTGAGGATGTTTTCGTTATACATTACAAGCCAATAAGGGGCAAAAATGTAATAATACTATATTAAACAGGGCAGAAGAAAGAAATCAGATAACACATGAACCAAGGATAAAAACGTAATAACCATGGCTGACAGAAGTGCATATGTGGAATGTAAAACACAAAAGCAAGGACAAAACCGTAATAAGCCCCAGCCACCAGGGGCAGTGATGGAAAAAAATTGTGAAACATAAATCACTATTCATTCATGTTCATCTCAAATAGTTGCTTTTAATATATAAGAGATATATAGAGCACGCAACAAGCATTGTTGTAGTTCTAAGTGGCTAGCACTAGATGGAACGACATCATTTGGCTGGATGACCACTTCTATAATTTTCTTGCATTTTTGCATATGATGATAAAATGATGTTCTCAATTATTCATATTTTTGTTTTTTTTCCTAAGCAAGCAAATATTTTATTAAGAAACAAAAAGCGAGTTACATGAGGGGGTGAGGTTCCCCAACAAACACCCCATTACAACAACTACAACGCTAAGGTGAAAAAGAAATCGGGTTTCAGGACCAAAAACCCACCCATACCCTACAAAAGAGGGCACCGTCTTAAATGATGATTTTTTTACAGTTCGCACAGCTGTAGGAACTATGATGACACAACTGGAGGTGGTGGATGCTGAATATACACTACAGTTTGTTGTCCTGAGATGTTTCTTAAAGAGACTTGTATTCCCTTTCTTTCTCAAGATCATTAGTTAGGGAAAATAGAAACATAGTAGAAAGACTGACATGAAATGAGCTGGATTGCGGAGGACCAATTTTCTTCACACTCGCTGGTGGCGACGCGTCGATGATTATGAGGTGGGGTGGGTCAAATCTGGAAGATCTTGAGGTGAAAAATCTACCAGAGCGTCGTGTGTAACCGCTTGACACATTTTGTCGCGGTAGCGCGTGGCAATCACACGTGGAACAAGCCACACGTGAGCCTCTCACGCATGGATTTTCGTCGCGGTTCCGTTTTGTCCCGATCGATAGGCGGATGGTGAGTTGTGTGGTGGGGCGCGTACAGGTCATCGGTCGCTGGAGTGCGGTAGATCTAACCAAAATCGAGCCGGTGGAAAGGAGAGACTAAAAACACTAGTTGGAAAACTTATACAGAAACAAGAATTGAAAAAGGAACAGAGAGGAGGATGAAAGCCCTCTCGGATGGAAACACAAATTGTAGAGGATGAGAATTTTTTAAAGAGAAGAGAGAGTTTCTCTTTCTAGAAGAGGCGAGATATTTTCAAAAAATCACTTATTAATATTGTTGTTGTTGTTATTATTTTTTTTCACAGTGACTTAAATTATGTGAATAATTTCAGTTGTAATTACAATTTCAGTTGTTAAATATATAAATATATATATGTATATATTTATATATAACGTTTTCATGATGTCCAACTTGTTTGTCTATTTCTCTTCGGCCAGCTCGGCCGCTTGGTTTCGGAGAAATATAGGAACATTGGAAAGATTTCGACACATGTTCATTAATTGGTTGTTTATAAAAAGTGATCAGGGCAAAACCATGATTATATATTATAAATATATATATATAATATATAATATTCCCGGGCGCGCGACCCACTACTCCAGCTAGCTTCTAGTAACCTGAGTTTTGTTGAATTTCTCACGGATGTCGATTGGCATTAATCAAAACGGCTAGCTAGCAAATGTAAATGGGGAAGGCTGATCATGACGACTTTTTGCCATTGTTCAGCAGAAAGTCAAAGAGTTCGTTGCTCATTCTTATTTCTCCAAAAAAAAGTCGTCATCTCAAGTTCGAGGGCACGGATCCCAACAAATAGTAATGATAATAAAAGTAAAAACAACAGCGCTAATTTAGCCGTACTACTTGGGCTCGATCAAGAATATGCGTACTGATCATGATATATGCATGCGGTGCGGCCAATGCGAGTACCCACGTTTTAGCTCCCAAAAACGTTAATTTTATATTTCCTGTCTATTATAATATATATATATATATATATGAATTGTTATAGACGTGTTTCATCGTCACTACCTTACGATCACCTGCAACCAAAAAGTAGAGAGCACAGGAATTCAAGGGAACGCTTCCGATGCTTAAATCAGTAATTTGAAGATGATGATGATGATGATAATAATAATAATAATATTAATAATAATTTGATCCCTTTATTTACTTGAGTTTTTCCTTTATATAGAGTTCCGTGAGTTATCTTTGTTCTCTTATCGGATAATGGTTATCCTTTATTTGAATTTAAATTTAGAGATGATAATTCATCTTTTAGCAAATTTGAATGATAACCTCTTTTATCTTTTACTACATCCAGTCAGTATTGGCCATTGGCTGGGTTCCCTTGGTACTGGACTGAGCTTCTCGGTAATGATATAGACTTTGGTCACAAGTAAGGGCTCAAGTCCACCTTAGGGGCTAACCGGTCAGGATGCCCTCTCCAGTTACCCTGCGAAGTCTCATTACGCATGGCGTGATGAGACTTGATTCTAGGTGTCGTTTCTTTTTTCGAGGCATGTCAGTACGCCATTCATTTCCTCCCCTTGGGCACGTTAACCGTCACTTCATTTCAACTCCTATTCAATACTCCATTTTTCTTCTTTTTTTGGTCTTCTGTCTTATTCACGTTTCTTGCCTTCTTCTTCTTTTCTGAGTTCTTGCGTTTCCTTTCTCTGAGTTCTTGCTTCTTTCTTTTCTTGCGACTTCCTTCAACCTTCCATGGCTTCCTCTTCTTCCAAGAGTAAGGCAGTGGTTGCTGCTCCAGACTCTTCTCTACCCCGTGACTCCCTTCCCCGAATTGCTGTTGCTCCCTCGGCTTCCATTTTTGTGGGTTCTCGTTGGTCTTCAACTATCACTTTGTGTGAACTGGAAAATGCCTGAAACAACTTCAACATTCCTGATTCTGTCGACTTGAAGGTTCCTACTCCCAACCAGAAAGCCATTGATGCCAAAGGTGTGGCTGTCTCTATTGCCCTCTATTTTGCTATGTTTACCATGGGGCTTCGATTACCCTTTGTGCTCCCAGTTCGCGATGTGTTAGACGTCTTAGGGCTTGCTCTAGCTCAGTTGGTGCCTAATGCTTGGAAAATTTTGATGGCCTGTTGTGTTTTGTGGCGACAGGCCCTAGAACCTGTGGGCGACAAATACCCAGACCTAACAGCTCGTGAATTTCTCTCCATTCATGGTTTTAGGCGTTTGGATGGGAGTCTTTGCAGTTTTAGAGCCTGTCGGGCCTTGGTTGATTTAAAGCGCAAGTATTTGCATGTGAATGATTGGACTAACAAATTTTTCCTTGTGACTAGCTCTGGTTGGAATTCTCTGCCGATGAAGCTCTTAACAAGGAATTTCCTGTAAGGGCATGCTGGTCCCCTGTCCCCAACGGGGATGACTATGAAGTGATTCTTTCTCTCCGTGAGGAGGCCTACGTTAGGCTGGTGGAGTCCTGGACTCAGGCTCATCCCAAATTGTGCCTCTCGAATGTGCTTCTAACCCCTAGTAATATTGAGAAGTTCCTGATGGTCCCCAATCGTGCCCACGTCTCATGGCGTGAGTTTGTGGGTCCCCCCCGGGAGGCGGGCGTTTTGAAAAAGAAGAAATGTCCTCACGAAGGTAGGAAGAAGCAAAGAAATGTTAAAAAGGCTTGTATCTCTTCTCATTCAGACGAGTCTATTTCATCAAAAAGTGGCTCTTTACTTCCCTCGGCGGTGGGTGGAGGTACAAAATTGGTATCTCCCACTAAAAAATAGAGTGGGGCATCACTTCCGACCGTCGGTAATGTCAAGTTGAGTTCTTCTCGAGAGTTTCCGAGTAAAACCACCTCCTAGGAACGTGGAAGCACCAAGTTGGCCACTTCTTGGGAGAAATCGAGTGTTATGTTCGCCTCTATGGATCCATCACCTCTTTCTCTGGATGACATCATGTTGCAGGCCGAGGAAGATCTTGAAAGTATAATTGCAGCGGAAGCGGCCACGAAAGCTGCTGCGCAGCACTCGACAACTTCGACTGATGATTTACAGTAGCAAGGTGATAATACTTTGGAAGAAGAGGATATTCTTATTTTGAATCCCGTCCTTCTTACAATGCCCCCATCCACTTATGTGAGCTTCTTGCCCTTTGAAACTTCTATGCCTCTACTGACTTTGCCCCTGCCAATCGTTTTTGTGTCCTCTAACGTTCCTTCGAATCTTCCTCGGTTGGAGGGGGCGAAGAAGGGAATGTTGAAGAGTTAACTGCATTGTCTAGTTCCCCTTGCCTCGACTACTTTGGGTGGGGTTACTCCATACTTGCCCTCTGTGTTTTCAGCCCTCTTCCTCGTCAGTGGCAGTAGGGTTTCGATTCCTTCGCCACCGTTCATTGTTTCTCCTCGAGGAAGTGGTGAGCCATCTTGGACAACTACTGAGGAAAATCTCGGGATTGATCAGGCTGTACCTGGTCAGGATGAAGCTGGTGAGATGGAGGGGGCTAAAGACTGCACGAGTCCTTCTGCTAATCTACCTGTTAGCGCTCCTCTGTCTATTCCGACTAAGGTTGCTTTTGCTCAGGAGAATTTTGCTACTACATCTTTGCCGGCCATCAGCCCGAGAAGTTCCTTAAGTTCTCATTCGTTAATCTCCTTGGTATCTATACATACTCGCTGAGCGGAGGTCATCAATGCTTTTGTTCAACAACTTTGTAGTGTCTTTGAGCTGGTATTCCCTCCGTGGTCGTTCTATTTTTACTTAGTGCTTTGATCATAACATATCTTAAATGCGTTCCCCACCTTTTGTTTTTTTAGGGAGTTGATCGCCTGGCCGCTAACTTGGTAGATGATAGGCTTCACTTGGAGGATGAGAAGAGGCAATTGGATGACGAGTTGGCCCAGCTTAAGGCTCGTTCCCATTCATCCGATGGTGAGTTGGTTACCCTTCGTGCCCAAGTTGCTTCACTCCGGAAGGAGTTGGCAATTTCTGTTGCGGATGCTTACCATTCACCTAAATCAGGCTAAGGGAGTTGTGCAGGAAAGTGATGATTTAGTTGCTCAGGCAGAGGCTTTTAAGAAGGAGCGAGATGAGTTGGCTGTTCAGGTAGAACGTGCCTTGAAAGAGCGGGATGGCTTCATCGTCAGTTTTGACTGTGCGAAGTTAGAGGTTGAAGAGTTAGCCAAGTCCTAGTTCGACTATGCTTCTCGCTTGGCCTCTCTCGGAGACGAGTAAAGGGAGTTGCTCATAAAGCTGGGGGCGGCTGAAGGGATGAAAACTGAAGCTGAGAAGAACTTGGCCGAGGTGAAGGGCCTTATAAAAAACTGCGACCGTCAATATCTTCAGCTGGACGAAGTTGTTAAGTCTGCCCAAAAAACGATTACTATCCTGGAGTGGCAATTGGCCGAGCTGGGCCCTGCCTTGGAGAGTTCCTAGAACGACCTTAATTGAGTTCTTCCCCAATTGGCTACCGCCCCTAAGATTCGCTTACGAGCCTGGTGTATAGGTTTTAAGTTGGGTGTAAAACAACTCCGTGAGCTTCTTCTTCGGGTATGCATAATGAATCTGCATACTTTGGAATGGAAGTCTATTCGGGTTAGTGAGGTTGCCCTTCGTTTCTGTGACTCCCTTGGTCGGGCCAAGATGTTTGACGCTTTTCGCTGCCCATTCTGATGCTTGTTTAGCTCATAGCTTTCGTATCCCCCTCGGGATTTGTTTTTGATTTTGCTCTTAAAGCTTTGTACATAACTGAACTTTGAAAGCCTTTTTTATTTATTTATTATTATTTATATATTTGACTTTTGTAAGCCATTTTCACAGCCTTTGAACTTTGCTTGTTGGTTGTGAAGTATTTATTGCTGCTTCTGGGTGACCTGCATGGGTGACCTACATCATGATATCAACTCAGATTATTAATACCTTATGTATTAGCTTTATGTTGTTTACAATTTTGAGCATTATGTCGCCTATCGGTGGAAGATTTTCTTGATCTCCTTAACTCTTTTGGGCTAGTGGGAGAGTTCCTCGACCACGTCGCCTTATGGCAAGAAAGTGTCAAAGGGAGATTTCCTCGACCGTTTTAGCCTTTAAGTTATTAGGCTCGTGGGAGAGTTCTTCGACCACGTCGCCTTATGGCGAGAAGGTGTTAATGAGAGATTTTCTCAACCGTTTTAACCTTTAATTTATTAGGCTCGTGGGAGAGTTCCTCGACCACGTCGCCTTCTGGCGAGAAGGTGTTATCGGAAGATTTCCTTGACCGTTTTAGCCTTTAAGTTTTTAGGCTCATGGGAGAGTTCCTCGACCACGTTGCCTTCTGGCGAAAAGGTGTTAATGAGAGATTTACTCGACCGTTTTAACCTTTAAGTTTTTGGGGCTCGTTGGAGAGTTCCTCGACCATGTCGCCTTCTGGCGAGAAGGTGTTAACGGGAGATTTCCTCGACCGTTTTTGCCTTTAGGTTTTTAGGCTCGTGGGAGAGTTTCTCGACCATGTTTCCTTTTGGTGAGAAGGTGTTAACGAGAGTTTCCTCGACCGTTTCAACCTCTAAGTTTTTGGGCTCGTGGAAGAGTTCCTCGACCATGTCGCTTTCTAGCGAGAAGGTGTTAACGGGAGATTTTCTCAATCGTTTTAACATTTACGTTTTTAAGCTCGTGGGAGAGTTCCTCAACCACATCGCCTTATGGCGAGAAGGTGTTAACAAGAGATTTTCTCGACCATTTTAACCTTGAAGTTTTTAGACTCGTGGGAGAGTTTCTTGACACATTGCCTTTTGTAGAGGAATCCCTTGTTTTGGTTTGTTATAGGTTTATATAAATAAATCAATGAAACACGAATTTTTGGAACGTCGCCATTCTATTATCGTAAATAAATAAATAAATTACTGAATTGGAAATTTTACATATCTTTGCCTTAGGCGTAATACTTTTGTAGATGTTTTGCGTTCCATGGGTGGGGCAGTGCATGCCCGGTGGTGTCTTTGAGATGGTAGGTTCCTGGCCTGTGGCATGCAATCAAGACATAAGGGCCTTCCCATCGAGGGCCCAACTTTCCTTCTTCTCCCTTGGTGACGCCGGTCTCTTTTAGAACTTAGTCGCCGATTTTGAAAGATCTGGGCCTCACCTTTTTGTTGAAATACTGCTCTGCCTTCCTTTTTGAAGCCACAACTCTGGCTTCTACATCCGTTCTTATTTCCTCCAATAGATCTAAGTTTTCTTCCAATTTTTCCGCATTTGTTTTTGGATTGAAGTTTTCCCTTCTGTGGCTTGGTAACCCCACTTCTACAGGAATTCATGGCATCGCTTCCGTAAGCTAAGGCGAAAGGTGTTTCTCCCGTTGAAGTCTTTGGCGTAGTCCTGTAAGCCCATAAGGTTTCTGGGAGTTCGTCGGCCCACACTCCCTTTCTGTCACTCATCTTCTTTTTCAATATACCTACGATGGTTTTATTGGTTGCTTCGACTTATCTATTCACCTGAGGATGACCTGGGGGAAGAGTATTTGACTTTGATTTCCAGCTCTGCGCACCATTGGCGATAATGTTCAGAATCGAACTGTTTTCCATTATCCGATATGATACACTGAGGTATCCCGAACCTGCATATTACTGCCTTCCACAAGAACTTTGTCACACTTTGGGCGGTTATGGTAGACATTGCCTCAACTTCTGCCCACTTTGTAAAGTTATCGACGGCTACAATGATGAACTTAGTTCCTCCTTTGCTGGGGGCCATAGGGCCTACCAAGTCTACTCCCCATTGGGCGAATGGCCATGGGGACATTATGGATCGCAACTCTTCAGGAGGTGCACCTGGGACTGGTGTGTGAACCTGGCACTGGACACACTTTTTCTCGAACTCCTTCACATCTTTGAGTGTGTTTGGCCAATAGTACCATGCCTTTACAATCTTTGCGGCGAGTGATTGTCCTCCTGAGTGACTCCCGCAAATCCCCTCGTGAATTTCTTTCATCACGTACTCTGCTTCTTCATTTGTTTTACATCGCAATAATGGGTTTGAAAAACCCTGCCTATTGAGCACTCCGTCGACTATGGTAAACCTGGTTGCCCTGCTTTTTAACTTTCTCGCTTCTTCCCGAGATGAGGGGAGATCACCTGTCTCCAAATATATTTTTTATATCATCCGCCCATCCTGGCGTACTTTCTATGATCTACAAGCTTTCTTCTCCTACTGCTGGACTGGCCATCGTTCGTAATTCAACCTTCCATGGTAATACTTCTTCTTGTTTTGCTAAGGCTGGGCATGGCAATCTGTTAGCTTTGAAATTGTCTCCTCGAGGTATCTTCTCGGTTCGAAAGTATTTGAGACCATTGCTCTTCTCTTGAACTTGGTGAAGGTATTTTATTAGTTTGGCTCCCCTCGCCAAATACTCCCCTGTGATTTGCCCGACTACTACTTGTGAATCAGCTTTTATCTCGACTTCTTTGCCTCCTAATACCCTCGTGACTGCCACACTGGCGAGTACTGCTTCATATTCAGCTTTGTTGATTGTCACTTTGAACTCCAATCGTACTGCATGATACTACTCTTTCCCATCACTCATTACTATGTACACACCGACTCCTCCACCTGCTCAGCAGGCTGATCCATCTACATACACTTGCCATGGATTCTTCTCAGGTGGTTTGTGGTCTTCTTTTCTGGAATTTAAAAATTCTGCTACAAAATCATCTAGTATCTGTCCTTTCACAGCGCTTTTTGGTATGTAGCTGATGTCGTACTCACTTAGTTCAATTGACCATTTGACCAATCGTCTTGAGGTGTCTGGTTTCTGTAACACCTTTTGTAGAGGCGACGAAGTGATTACCTTTATTAGATGGGCTTGGAAATAAGGCCGTAATCGCCTTGTCGCTACTACTATAGCGACCAACCCAACCTTTGGATACCTGGCCTCTTCTCCTCTCAATGCCCTGCTTATGTAATACACCAATTTTTGCTCCTTCCCCTCCTCTCCTACCAACGCAACAGACACTGCGTCTGGAGTCACTGTTAAGTACAACGATAATGGCTCTCTTGGCTTGGTGTGACTGAGCAATGGTGGCTGAACCAAATATTCTTTTAATTGAATAAATGCTTTCTCGCACTTGGCATCCCACTCTCGTGCTTTCTTAAACACCTAAAAGAAAGGAAGACATTTATTCGTTGACCGGGATACAAACCTGTTCAGAGCTGCGATCTTGCCTACCAGTTTATGTACTTCGTTCAAGTTTGTGGGCGACTTCATCTCTATTATTGCTTTGAGTTTCTCGGGATTTGCTTCAATTCCTCTTTCTGACACCATAGTCGAGGAATTTTCTCAACTGCACTCCGAATGCGCATTTCGTTGGATTAAGCTTCATCTGGTACCGTCATAAAACCTGAAAAGCCTTCCTAAGGTCATCTATGTGTTGGTTAAACTCCTTGGTTTTTACTAGCAGATCATCGACGTACACTTCTATGCTTCTTTCGATCTAGTTTTTAAACATTTTGTTTACCAACCTTTGGTAAGTTGCCCCAGCGTTCTTCAAGCCGAAAGGCATCACCTTATAATAGTATAATCATCGGTCAATTATAAAAAGCGATTTTCTCCTGATCAGCCTTCTTCATTCTGATTTGATTGTATCCCTAGTATAACTTGTTCGCCAATTCTCATTTTGCTGAAAGCATCCCATAACAAATTATCCACCGAACTTCCATTGTTAATCAATATCTTCCTGGTGGTAAAATTTGCCACCAACATTGTTACCACTAAAGCATCATCATAGGGATATACAACCTCTCGACAATCTTCCTCGTTAAAAGATATTGTGGGGGATACTTATACTCGGGGCTGTTTGACGGGCCTCTCTACATTATAGACTTATTCATATTTCGTCCACCTTGCATAGGCCTTTCTTCCTGAGGAAGTTGGGCCACCTCCTGCATATCCGTCGGTGATTGTGTGTATCTTGCCCAGAGGTGGGTTACTCTGATTTTCATCTGCTCTTGTTCTTCGGTCCCTATGTTCATTTGACCTCCTCTCCATTTTTGTTGATTCCCGTCGCCTAGGGCTCTTACTTCTTCATTTTTTGTGCTCATTCTTTCGTTCGCTTCTTTGCCGTAGGGGTAATGTTCTGGGCGATCAGTCATTCCAACTCGGCACTATTCCTCATTTCTTCTACTTTTCTTTTCAAATTGCAGCAGCCCTCAGTTCTATGTCCCCTTGTTTTGTGATAAGTGCCGTACTTCTCGGTCTGCCATTCGTTATCGTTGATTGGTTCTTCTTCCTTTGTTTTCTCTGAATAGTGTACACAACCACCACTATGCCTTCTTAAATTACCATCCCGCCTTGACTCCTGTTGGTCTCTCTTCGCCTTTTGACCTCCATCTCAGTCTCTCCTTTGTCCTCCTTTTGGTTCCTGTTCACTCATTCTTTCTGGTTGGGTGGTTAAGGCGATCAATGTAACGCCCCGATCCCGAAGGTCTGGAGAGTTAACTCTTAATACTTAATATCAATTTCAATAACACAACTATAAAATCCAGAAAACTCCATAAAATATTAAATCATTTACTCAACCCAAATATCTAAGTTCCTTCATAGGGACAACAAAAACATTCTCAATAACATAAATTAAAAACTCTCCAAAGACTCGAAAATATCCTTAACTCATCAAATTTAAATAACCGAAAATAAATCAATTTGCTAACTACGACTCTCAAATAAGCATTTATACCCTCAGACACTTATTTCACTACGATTATCACACCTTGCTAAAACTTCCTGCTCTTGTTCTCCAGTTGAACCATAAAAAATATTAGAAAAATATTTGGAGATAATGAGTGAGTTATCAACAACTCAGTAAGTAGAGAATATATACTAGTGTGTAAACATGAGCATTTATGAAAATTTAGAATGCTAAACAAAATATTTTCTTTCAGAATGCAGAATCAGAATACTTGTTTTCAGAATGTAAAATCATAACATATTATCAAAAATATAAGAGCGAAACTTTCAGAAAACATTCTTATGCAAAATTTCCTTTGGTAGAGCATAAGTGAACATATTCATCTTATCTTATCATTTCTGAACATAGACCATGTTTAACCCCAATGGTAGGGTTGTGCAAATCCCGGTAGCTAACCGAGCATAAACAAAATGTGAATCTTCCCCTTGTTCATTCTTGGAGCCCCGTGTGTGCACATAGGAAAGACCACGCAGAAAACTATTTTGTTTCCAAAGTGGGTACATCAGAAACAGATTAGTTGGTACCAACCCGAACAGAAGCCACAGTTTTACACCCGTGGTAGGGTCAGAACGAAACAGAAACATAAACAGAATGTTATGTAAGAGGTTTTCAGAAATCACATCATATCATATTAGAGTACAAAATATCTTCATAACAGAACATAATCAGATCACAAAAATATAATTTATGCACAAAATTACATATTCGCTCTCTTTTGCACAGTTCAGAAATAAAATGTCAAAAATAAGTTCATGTCTACACCATTCATGCTAGAAAAATACTTTATTCTTAAACAGAATATCATGAGTAATGCAGAACATACTGAGGTAGTTCAAATCTCTTTTCATAATAAAATATGCATACTTCTCAAAAATCAACCTCAGCCCAATTTACTTTTATGCAAAGTCTAGCATAGGAACCCCGCTTACCTGGACTTCTTAGCATTTTCAAAATTTTTCTAAAAACTATCGAGTCAACTATAAATCGTCACCTATAAAATAACCACGTACTCCATAAATTTCCAATCAAACACGTATATCATTGCTTAAACCTGAAATACTACATAACCTAATTTTCCTTAAAAGAATCAATCTACAACTCTTACAACTCTAAAATATCATAAATTCTCAAATATCTCGGTATTCACTTAAAATCTCTGCCTATTTAAGCTCTAAATTATTTCTAAAAATGCATACCAATACTCTTACTAATTACACCTATGCCACATAAAAAAAAACATCTCTAGTTTAAAATATTTTCTTAACATAATTATAACAAAATTGATAAAAATAGGAAAGTAGAATTTCATTAAAAAAAAAAAACAACGACTAATTAGTTTCTCTTTAAAGGTTTCAAAATAAAATTTTGCACTTACTATGTACTTCTAAAATTTATATATTAAAAATACATTATTACTAATAATATACTTCAAGTAAATCTATGGAACTACAAATTTACAACCACCCAGCCCACATGAATAAAATAATCCAATATGTTATGACTTTCAGATAAAGGGTAGGGATGTAATTTAAAATTAAGTGAAAAACTTGAATTCTTGGCTAGAGGCTACGTGTGGTCTTACAAAGGCTACAAAAAAGAAGAAAACAAGTTTCAGAGGTTACAATGAGGGAGGGAATGTGCGAGATACTCACCGAGAGGCACAACCACCATGCGACGGCAGACCTGGTGGTTGGACAGAAATGCTTCCGCGGCGACTTCCTTTATAGGTGATGATGCAGATCTAGGAGGGAGAGAGAGAGATGAGAGCACCGAGAGGGAGACAGAGAGTGAGGGAAAAAGAGAACGCAGGAGAAGGAAACGGAAGCTTACGACAGTGAATGGTGATCGACTTGGTAGTGCCTCACGACTGGGCTATGGTGCACAACGGCAAAAGGCTAGGAAGCTTCAGTCGTTGGCAGTGGGGGCGAGTCTGATCCGTAGGGTTGTTGCTACGGGAAGGACGTTGGTGGTAGTGGCTGGGTTGTGGTTACTTGAAGGTGTGGTACGGCGGCAGTGATAAACCAAGAGAAAAAGGGAGAAAAACTGAAGCGGGTAATCTAAATTTTGGTTGAGGCTCATGAACGTGCGAATATATAGATGAATGGATGATCAAAAGAAAATCCTAGAGATGAGAGAGTAGAGTGCATGCAGTGAGTAAACGGAAGTGAACATGTAGAACGTAGAGTCTGAAATTATTTTCTTGGGCTAGGCTCTTTAACATGAAAATATTTGGCCCACGCGTTGATCTAGTATGGGGTTAATGCATGGGCCCTTTTGTCTAAGTTTTTGGACCTCGACTCAACCTAGAAAAAAAATTACCCTTGTCCCATAAATTTTTCTAGTGAAGATCCACTTGATCCATTAAAGGATTTTAAACCTATCCAAAAATTATAATCCGCCAAAAATATTTTAGGCCCATACTCTCCTCCAAAAAATATTTTACTTGAAATTCCGAATGGGCTTTTCATACCTATAAACCCAAAAGTTTTGTAAAGCGGGCTTGGCTGGCCCGGGTGTTGCAATTAAGGTGTTTTCAGCATTAACAAAATATCAGCCCTGTCCATGAACTCTCGTAAGGTGGAAGGGGTTTTTCGGGCCATGAAAGGGCTCCTTAGCCAAACACCTCCCAACAGCGCTGCTAGCATGATTTTCTCGTCTTGGTCATCGATCATCATCTTTTCTTTATTGAAGTGTGTCAAATATGCTTTCAAACTTTCATCCTCCCGCTGCTTGACAGTCAACAAGTATGCGGCGGGTCTTCTGCGCTTTTTACTCGCTATGAACTGGGTCAAGAACTGTCAACCCAGTTCTTCAAAACTTTCTGTGAAGTTTGGTTGTAGTGCACCAAACCACCCTCTTGCCGATCCCTTTAGAGTCAAAGGGAAAGATCTACATGCAATTTTCCCCGAGAATCCATGAAGCGTCATATGGGCTTTGAAAGTCTCAAAGTGCTCCACGGGATCTTTCGAGCCATCGTATAGGTCCATCGACGGGACTTTAAATCTCGTGGGCAAAGGTATCGTCATGATTTCTATAGAAAATGGTAGATTTGTGCTGGACAACAACTAATCCACCGAAGAGGACGTTCCTATCTTCTTGGCCATCTCCTCATATTTATCCATCAAGCTACATACTTCGTGGTGCAACTTCTTCGCTTCCTCGTTCTCTTGATGGCCTTTTCCCGCACTATTTACCTCCATCTCTACCCTGTCGGCTTGACTGGGTGTCGCATCCTCTCCTGATGGACCATTTTGTGACCTGAGAGTCTCATTTTCCTTACGCAGTGAATCCACCTCTGTGGAAAGCTTCTTTATCATCCCCTCCATTTCCGCAATTTTCTCCTTCATGTTTTGTGAAGTTTCTCCCTGATCTCTAGTTGCCTGAGACCAAGTAGTGATGGCCATGTGAAAAGCACGTAAAGTGTGAGACTTAAAAAATCCAACAGACGGCACCAACTGTTATGGACATGTTTCACCGCCACCACCTTACGATCACCTGCAACCAAAAAGTAGAGAGCACGGGGGTTCGAGGGAACGCCTCTGATGCTTAAGTCAGTGATTTGAAGATGATAATAATAATAATTCGATCCCTTTACTTACCTGCGTTTTTCCTTTATATAGAACTCTATGAGTTATCTTTGTTCTCTTATCGGATAGTGGTTATCCTTTATTTGAATTCAAATTTAGAGATGGGGATTCATCCAGTCGGTATTGACCATGGGCTGGGTTCCCTTGGTACTGGACAGGGCCTCTCGGTAATGATACAGGCTTTGGTCACAAGGGCCCAGGTCCACCTTAGGGGCTAACCGGTCGGGATGCCCTCTCCATATAAATATATATATATATATATATATATTAATTCTCTAAGGAATGATATATCTAGCTAAGATTGACAGGTTAATTGATATGTGTTAACATTGTGTTTCGCACACCTTTAGGCTAGAATCCGACAACTCAGATTTTTAAAAATGAGTCCTGCACAAAGTGGGAAAGGCTATAACTTTGAGAGGACGGTCTTGGGGCCGGGTAACCTCTGATGCCAAAGTTAGTAAATATTATTGGAGAGTATCAAATAAGCAAGAAAGTCTAGGGATTAGAAAGATTTTTCGGTACCTGGAGCTTGCTATTTATACCCTTTTTGGGGTGGGTGCATATAGTCTTTTTCCCATAAAGTCCATGCTTCTCCTTTTGTGTATCCTGTCAGACTTTCTTTAATGCGGCATGGCTTTGCGTCGTCTTCATAAATGTGGCGTGTGACTTAATTAGCAACATCATTAATGCGGTATGGTTCCTTGACCCCTGTTCCGATTTATATGAGTCGTAGATGACCTGATGTCGATGAATCAAGGGTCCTTTGTGTTTTTCGTGCATTCTGTGCATATACTGTTCCCTAAGGCGGCTGTAGTGTGTCAGGCCAATCTGTCTTGTAGACTGTACAGCGCCCCTCCCTGGTTGACGTTCTGTTCTTTGCTTGGATAGGGAACCCCTTTGGGCTGGGTTTCTAAGCCGAGGCACGGTGGGCAATTCTTAGGGGGGAAAAACCCCTTATAGTTACCCTACCAATTCTTCCTGGACAAATCTGGGAGAAATTCCTTTTATTCCTTTTGTTCTCATGCCCTGTCAAGTTCCCAGCCCGGCCGCACGCTTAGTGACTGCTTGTATTTTGCCTATGTGGCAGCACAACGTCAGTTAGGCTTTTGCATCGAATGGCGCTCCTTCGGTTTCTGCATTATGGCTCCATGTTTCACATCCATTAATTCGCGTGTCGTGCCAACATATATGCTTTTCAGTAGTTGCGTTAACCGTGGGATCTTGGTACTTGAGTGTGACACGTGTGAGATACCTGGAATTATGATGCCTCGGGAGGATGATCGTATTTATTCCACTTTTGTCTTGTCATGCTATGATTTCCTTTTCTTACTTTCCTTCCAATGTTTCTCATCAACCTTTCCTGCACTTCATGGCCCCGAAGAAATCTTCGTGTTCTAGAGATCGGGTGGTGCCCTCTGGCATTGTTGAAGCCGCTGCCATTCATGGTGATTCCCTTTCAGATGACTTTGTGGGATTTTCATGGCAGTCGGTGGTTACTTCCAACGAATTGGAGGAGTTGAAGGTGACCTACAAGATCGCCTTGAAGGTGGAGCTCGCAGTGCCTTCCCCTACTGGCAGAGCGGTGGATGAGGAAGGCTACGAAACCAAAGTTGCAGTGTATCCTGCCATGTTCTCCATTGGCCTGAGGTTGCCGTTTTGTTGGCCGGTGCGTGAAGTGCTGAGCTTCTTTATGCTGGCACCCACTCAACTCCCTCCTCTTGCATGGAGGATTTTGGTCTCGTGCTGTATTATCTGGCGTCGTGCTTTGGAGGAGGCTGGGTTAGATTTTTCCGATATCATGGCCCGCGAGTTCTTCATTACTCATAGTCTAGTACGGAAGGGCTGACATATCTACAGTTTCCAGCCGATTCAAGAATGGGCTCGGACAACGGAGACATGAGAGGCATAAGGTGGTGAAGGGATACCCCCACAAGTTTTTCTTCTTGTCGGGTGAGAGGTGGGAGTATCCAGCCGAATTCCAACGAGAAAGTGAGACTGGGGATCGTTCGGGCCTGTGAGACGGCACATCCAAGCGACGTTTGTTCAGAGGCTTTGTTATCAAAGGGTAGTCTTTGCCGGTATTTGGTTCCCTCTACCAATCGGAGCTCTGATGCGGGGATTCCCATGAATCCGATTGCTCCTCTTGTTCCCAGTCGTTCTTCGAGCCCGCTGGTTGAGCGAAAGGGGAAGAGACCCCGCAATATTTCTCCCACTTCTGCTGACTCTGATAATGTTCCCATTCCTCATAGGGGGCCATCCATCCTAGTGCTTTAACTCCTTAGACCCCCAACGGTGTCCAACGAGATGATGCCGACTGTTACTCCTCCTTGCGCTATGCCGCAGGCCTAGAGAGTTGCAGTTGACGTTGCCAGCGATGTAGCTCTGTTGATGTATTTAGAAATGGTGGAGGATCCTTTCTTAAGCGTAGCTAGTTGGTATTGTGTCTGCATGATATGAGCAGACGACTGAGCAGCAAATAAACACTGCAAAGTGGACCAAACCTCGTGTGAGGTTGTACATGAGAGAACTTGAGCAAGTACAGAGTCAGACAGGGAAGCATTAAGGGTAGAAATGATAAGTTGGTCTAGTAAGAGCCGAGTGGGCGGGATTTGGACTACCATCGATTGTGGGTGGTGGAGGAGGAAGAGAGCCATCAACATAGCCAAATAGTTGATGCCTGTTTGCATAAAAATATTTCTGCAAGTGCACAGAATCGTAACAAGTAGTAAAGTGTTTTAAAGAAAATGGATATCGAACCCACAAGAAATAATTATGCTACTGAGTATTGAAATTAACTAAATTAATTACGATTTGGAAAATTGAAATTGAAGAATGGTTTATCAAAATTAAACTGAAGAAAAGAACATTAAAATTAAGATTTAAAAAATAATAACTATATATCTAGAGCATTTGACTTCACTTAGCAAATCCCACACAATTTATTCTTCCTTGTTATAGAATCCCAATTATCTCAAGTTGATGATAAAAATCCCTTAACTATTTAATATTTTCTCTTGAAAAATACCAAAAATATCTCCAACTAATAACTCCATATCTCTATGTGAATTTAACTAATTAGAGACTAATTAAGTTCTTTGGATTTTTCTTGACAATCACACTAGTTGCAGTAAAGCATCTCTGCTTTCGCTCAACTAATGGTGTTTAATCCTAGAGTTTTAATCACAAATTACCTCTCGGTCTCATTACAACCCAAAAGATCGAATATCAGTTAGCTAGAAAACTGTAAGCATTAATAACAAGGAATAAACACTCAATCATAGAAATATTGAAAATAAAATAACTTGGAATATAAACTGTGTGTTCAATGCTAGGCTGCATCAAAGCTCTAGAAAATAAAATTAGTTCATAATGAAATTAAAAAGAAAAAGAATAAAACTGGTGTTATTCGTTGGAGTTAGTTGATGAAACATGTGGCTCTTGCCTCTGCTCCCCCAGATCTGCCTCCTTGAAAGAAACTCAAATAATAAACTCTGAACCATCGAAATCTAAACTTAGACTCTCTAAAACTCAAAACTAAAACTAAGATTATGAACCAAGACCCCTTATTGATCCCACAAGACGAGATTAAATAAATGTCAATACTCAAATTCGAAAACAAAATAAATGCGGCTACAATCTGGCATAAAAATCTTGAAAATAGTTTCTAAACATAGATGTTAACATAAAAAAAAATTATTCCAAGAATATCATAATTATCTAAAATGGAAGATTCAGTGATATGCGACTTGAATTTCGGAGTTCAGGAGGATTTGATTGCTAATAGATTGATTGCGGAAGTCAAAAGGGTCCCACCGAGTAGATGCCATGTGCGCTGAATATAACTGGTCTCCTCGTCTAATCGCCAAGATGTAAGGTTCCTAACTGAGATGAAAGACTCCTCTCGCCAACCTACTGAGCGGTAAAGCTGCTCGCCTTTGCTAGTTGTTACCCACGATGTTGGTCTTTGATCGGCTAGACTGGTCGCCAAGTCTTCTCACCTATTTTGATCGCCATTGGGTTTCCTCGCCTACAAAGAGGTAAGTTTTCTCGTCTTTGGGCGAGAAAGATCACTTTGTTGCCCATGGGACAAGGCTCCTTGCCCATGGGACAAGGCTCCTTGCCCAAATCTCCTCGACTCTCTTATCTAGTCGCATTTCTTTAGTCTGGATCTTTTGTACCAAAATGCTCACCTTTTGTGCTAAAATCTTCTCATTCCTTCAAGTCCAAGAAAATAAATAAAATATAAAATAAAATAAATAAAATTGAATGAAAATTGACATTTTTCATAACTAAAAGAGTAATAAAATCACATCAAAATCATACTTATCAATGCCTTCTCAGAAATGGAACGACCTGAGCCTTCCATAAAAGATAGTTATCAAGCATGAGTTTGATGGTGACAAAACGAGTTGAGGAATTAACAATGGAGGAGTTAGGGATGGGTGGGAGGGTGGAATGTGAAATGTTGGAGTTTTCTGGGGAGGCTATGAGAAGGATCGAAAAAGAAAATTGACGTTAGTCTTGTTGTTTTTGTGATACCATGCTTAGACAAATGGAAAAGACGATAGAAAGACATGCACACAGGGTGTTTGACAGAATGTGTAGCGGAAAGCATATTCTTTGTGACTCTGTTTTCATTGATTCATTCCCCACGATTACATACAGATTGCTCATCATTTTATACACATTGTCAGCATAGGAATTTCAGAACATTTACCACTATTGTGGTTACACAGCAGCTAGGTTGTTATGCTAAAATATTCTAGAGAGTGCCAGATGTCAAGACCTTCATTTGTTTATGGCAGAGTCTGTTAGTCGTGGTGCAGCAGGAAGATTCTCGGTATGCAAGGCTTTTTCTTCATTTGTACCGAGTGCCACAATAGCCCCGCTCAATCCAAAGGGCACCAATGAAATGGTGAGACTTGATCGCAGAAAGTTAAAGCGTACAATAGAGAGTGGCTTAGTAAAAATGTCAGCAATTTGATCTTTGCTAGAGACAAAGGAAACCTTAAGTGCTTTGGTAGCCACAAGATGTCGTACAAAATGGTAGTTAAGTTCAACATGCTTAGTGCGAGAATGTAAGGCAGGATTAAGAGAAAGATACGTAGCACCAAGATTATCACACTAAAGAGTAGGTGGATGAGCGAGAAAAATACCGAGCTCACTAAGTAGAGATTGCAACCAAATAAGTTCACAAGTGGTATTTGCAACAACCTTGTATTTGGCTTCGGTGGAGCTCACCAAGGGTTGCTGCTAGTGATGTAGCTTTGTTGAAGTATTCAGAAATGGTGGAGGATCCTTTCTTAAGCGTAGCTATTTTGGTATTGTGTCTGCATGACATGAGTAGACGATTGAGTAGCAAATAAACTCTGCAAACTGGGCCAAACCTCGTGTGAGGTTGTACATGAGAGAACTTGAGTAAGTACAGAGTCGGATAGGGAAGCATTAAAGTTAGAAATGATAAGTTGGTCCTGTAAGAGCCATTTCGAGTGGGCGGGATTTGGACTACCATTGATTGTGGGTGGTGGAGGAAGAGAGCCATCAACATAGCCAAATAATTGATGCCCTCTCAGAAATGGAACGACCTGAGCCTTCCATAAAAGATAGTTATCAAGCGTGAACTTGATGGTGACAAAACGAGTTGAGGAATTAACAATGGAGGAGATAGGAACGGGTGGGAGAGAGGAATGTGAAACGTTGTAGTTTTCTGGGGAGGCCATGAGAAGGACCGAAAAAGAAAATGGACTTTAGTTCTGTTGTTTCTTTAATACCATGCTAAGACAAATATAAAAGATGATAGAAAGACATGCACACATGGTGTTTGAGAGATTGTGTAGCAAAAAAATATTCTTTGTGACTCTGTTTTCATTAATTCATTCACCATGATTACATACAAATTGCTCAACATTTTATACACATTCTCAGCAGAGGAATTTCAGTACATTTACTACTTTTGTAGTTATGCATCTATAATTATGGTTTTCCTCCGTCATAAGTGAGGGCATTTTAATAAATTTGGGACGGAGCCACGTTATGACTGGTTACCGACTACTTGAAAAAAAAAAAGAAAAAATTGTTATGCTAGAATTTCTAGAGAGTGCCAGATGTCAAGACCTTCATTTGTTGATGGCAGAGTCTGTTAGTCGTGGTGCAGCAGGAAGATTAATCTCGGTATGCAAGGCTTTCTTCATTTGTACCGAGTGCCTCAAAACGGAGAAATATAGGCCGAACTTTGGAAAGATTTCGAGAATTTTAAGCCCAACAGATGTTCATTAATTGGTTGTTTGGAAAAAGTGATCCGGGCAAAACCGTGATCATATTAATTCTCATGCCAAAACACACACACACACAGAGATATATATATATATATATATATATATATATATATATATATATATATATATATATATTCGCCGCGGGCGGCCCACTGCTCCAGCTAGCTTCTAGTAACTTGAGTTTTGTTGAATTTCTCACGGACGTCGTTTGACATTAATCAAAACGGCTAGCTAGCGAATGTATATGGGGAAGGCTGATCATGACGACTTATTGGCATTGTTCTGCAGAAAGTCAAAGAGTTCGTTGCTCATTCTTATTATTCTCCAAAAAAAAGTCGTCATCTCAGGTTCGAAGGCACAGGTCCCAACAAATAGTAATGATAATAAAAACAAAACCATTAGCACTAATTTAGCTGTACTACTTAATTAGCTCCATCAAGAACATGCGTACTGATCATGATACATGCATGCGGTGCGGCCAATGCATGCCAGTAGTACTACTTAATTTTATATTTCCTGTCTATTATATTTATTTATTTTCTAAGAAGTGATATATCCAGCTAAGATTGACATGAGGTTAATTCATATATATGCATATATGTTCTTAAAACAAAACAACAAGCACTTCTAATGATTTTTGTAAAATATATATATTTTTTAAAATATTAAGAAAGATGACTAAAAGTTATTTCTAATGGATTATCTATTTTATTTTTATTTTACATTCAATTACAGTAAAAGTCCCTTCCAATATAGAGGTTATCGTTTATTCCTCTAAATAATTTTTTGTTATTTCCCTCTCATTTCACCCTCTTTCATTTTTATCTTATTTTCATTTTAACCCTTTTATCACTTTTGCACAGACCCCACTCTCTTATCTGATCTCATTTACTCTCTAGCACTCCATTAATAGTACCTTCGACTTTTATGTATGCAGAAGTTTTGATATTGTTAATAATAAAAACATGTATTTTTTTTTATTGTTTTACTCTTTTTTTTTAAATAATTTAAAATATTACATTAGATATAAAGAAATATTAAAAATATAAAAATATATGATGTATAGAGAAATATTTGAAATAAATAAAAAAATTAATAAGTAAAATATTTAAATAATATAAAGAAAAAATAAATGAGCTGATGTATAACGTATTGTAAAAATCAATACGTAAAATAAAAAAAAATAAATTTTGGTGATATATTTTAAAAGATATGATAAAGAAGCTTTGGAATGCTCTAACTTAGAATTGTAAACACGAGAAAATAAAGACTTTTTAATTATATGGATCCTAAGGTGAAATAAATGCTACAATTGAAAAAAAAAAAAAAAAAAAAAACTAACTATTTGGGAGACCCGTACGTATAAGATTACAGTAGTCTGCAAGGAGCTGGTAATTAAGATTATATCCTCAGTCGACCAACGGCCTCTCCATGGGGATAGAGATCAGTAGCAATCCCTTTCTAATGCACGTTGCACGTACCGAGGTCATGGGGATCGAACACAGGCCAGGTGGGTGGACCGGAGATCATCAATCAGTTCTCAACATATGTGAGCCTGAGGGCCTGGGGCAAAGATTACTGGCCGGGGATCATTCACCTTGCATTCCAATCATGCTGATCAGCTTTTTAAATAACTTTTTTTTTTTATTGTTATTTATAATTATAATTCCTGACTCAGCGTATTTTTACAATTTCGTTTAAGAAATTGACCAAAACTAATTAGAGAGATAGACTCCATTCTTTTTTAAAAAGACGGTACGGTACTTACACATTTCACGACTATATATAATTACTTTTATCTTAATTATAATATATATATATATAAAAATAAAAGAAGTCATTTATATATATATACAGACGTACGCACGTAGCCAATCAGGAAAAACACTTGCTAGCTAGAGGGTTATATGATTTTTTAGTTTCGGATACGTACCATTAACTCGATCCTTTCGGGAGATGGATTAGTAATTATTCTGAAAATTAGTAGATTTTTTCTTAATATATATTAATTTCCATTGACAGGTTGAAAAATAAAGACAATATAATTATTCCCTCGTGAATTACGTAACAAAAAAATTAACACGGAATTTACACAAAGTCAAAGATGAGCGACCATGCGCGCATGACATGATGATCATGATCAGCGAACGACAAACTGATCAAAGGTGTGCCGAAAATCATCAAGCAGGCCGAGTAATTTATAGGATTGTGCAATTGTCTCACACTCATTTAGAAATAAAAGTAAGGTTTATTATTAAAAAATTAATTTTTTTTCTTGTGAAATATCCCATATTTAGTATTTTTTTTTTAAAAAATATACTGCACTTGCACACTTTATGACTGTAAATATAATTTCTTTTTTTCTTTATTTTTTGGGTTAATTTAGAAGCTAGCTAGTTAACCCGGGCCCTTTTTATCTTATCTCTTTCTGATCTCTTTTTCCCTAATTCTACCGGTAATTAGTCTTTGCAATTTGAAGGTTTCAATATTCTCGGTACTAAATTAGTCGTCTCATGCATGACTTTGAACAATATTTCATGTACATGAATATATATTGCAAGTACGAACGTATATAAGTTCCCATCCGATTTTAACTAGTGTTAAAATGGAATTAGGAAAATACGTCGCATATATATTTATATAGGACTCTATTGCACGCATTACAAGAAAAATACTTATTTATTACCAGTTATTTCTAGCAAAATGACTATTTCTAACTAAAATAAGTGTTTTCATTGCAAATAGTCATTTTCGTTAAAAAAATAGTCACAAATACTCATTTTTCTTGTAGTGACGCACACCTCGCTAGTTAACCCTAGTTAAAATATTAATATATAAAAAATATTTCTATAGTGCACATGAATATTAAGGTAAATTAATTATGAAAATATGTAAATTTTATTATTTTATTTGCAAGGTCATGTCTTAAAAGTTTGCAACGAAGGTGTATATATATATATATTATATATATATATATATATATATATATATATATATATATATGATTTACAAGCTGGTCATGTCTTAAAAATTGTCAACGAAGGAAAATTAATTAGACTTTTATATGAGTTACATGATGACCTTGTAAATCATACAGACATGACCAGCTTGTACTATATATAGATGATTTACACGGCAAAAAATATTTGCATGTAGTACATGATATATATATAATGATAACCGATAAGCTTGCATGTAGCAAAAATCGATCCTTCGCTAGCTGACTGATCTACTGCACGACTTCTTCCGTTTCAAAAAATATTTTCTTAATTGGCAACGACTTTTTTCCATTGAAAAAAAGCCAAAAATTAAATCCTGGCCATAGCAACGACAACGCGCGTTCCGTTGCAAATTAAATGAAAGATTCAATTACCAACGACAAGTTTTTGTTGGCCAAATACTATTTCTATCAGTACTAACGAGAATAATTTCGTTGCAATTGCAAAAAATAAATGCAGTTCATAAACTTGCAACGACTTTTCTAATTTGTTGGAAATTAACAAAAACTATTTGCAACGATTTTGTAATTTGTTGCAAATAATTATTTGCAGCGAAGTTTTTTCTCTATTTAATGTTTATTTAATATTTGAAAGGATGATAAGCACGCCACCTAGCTAATGTGTGATATTGTATTTTTTTGTCCTCTTATGTAAGACTATTTGCAGCCCGATATATTCGTTGCAAATAGCTTTTTTATCATAGAAAATAACTATTTGCAATGAAATTTACATTTCCTTGCAAATAGGCATATTCTTTTGCAACAAAATGTACATTCGTTGCAAATAGACATACTCTTTGCAAAGAAATCTATTTGCAATTAGGGGTGGCAAATTATGTTTTTGGGTCATATTCGTGTCGTATCAAGTCATGAACATTCGACTATATAGGTCAACTCGAATACAACCCATTAAGCTAAACGTGTCAAACTTTCAAATCCTAACCCATCCCATTTAGATAACAGGTTGTAACTTCTGTCACCCATTTTGACCTGTTTAATAATTAATTAGAAATATGCTAACACGACACTACTCATTTAAACCCATTTGCTTCATGTAAATGGATTGAACTAAAACGCATAACTCATTTGACTTGATTAACATAATTTCACATAAAAATTAAAATCTATATTTACTAACCACAATATCTTAAAAAATATATATCAATATTTTTCAAACTTTAGCATATAATAAAACCAATATTACAAATCATACAATAACAAATATGAGCATACGTTTAAAATTATAATAAAAATAATAAAAACAATAAAAACATAAGCATATTGAGAAATATCAATATTACAATTTGAAAATAATAAAATTTTATTTTTGAAATAAATTTTTAACGGGTCAAAATGGGTTGATTTCATGTTAAACAATAGGTTAATTTGTTATTGGTCTGTTTATAAATCGTATTTTAACAGGTCAACCTATTTTGACCCGAACCCGTTAATATCAAATTCAAATCCGTTAATTTCGTATCGTGTTGGCCGGTTCACGAATCATGTCACATATTGTTACGCCTACTTGCAACTACTGCCCATATGATTGCAAACCCTACTTGCAACGATGATAAATCAATTTGCAACGATAAATTTTCGTGGCAAAAAGTGACTATTTGTAAAGAAAAAAATTTCTTTCAGATAATAAACTTTCACCAACGTGGCATTTGCGAGAGTAGGGCCATGAGATCGATGTCATTGTTGCAAATACTCTTTTGCAACGAATATTGAAATTTTTGCAACGATTGTTTTCCTTGCAAAAAGCCAATCATGTTGTAGTGATATAGTTTTAAAATTGGAAGATCCACACCGTTGTTTTTTTTTTTTTTTTTTTTTTTTGGTACGAACGTTTAAGAGCTACAACATTTAATTATAATTTGGTGGTCACCGAATCCTCTTTAGTTCAACAAATTAAATTAAAGAGAATCCTTGTCAAAGAGACGTATCCATGATATTTTAACTAGGGCTGAAATAAATGGTTACAATTCAAGTATGTCTATATATATTATATATATTTATATATATTCCTTTGTATTTCCACCTTAAGATCTAGAGACGTTTAATTTTATTGAGATTTTAAGAATGTGACTCATGAAATTGAGTAATTAATATGCATAATTGTTTTTGAGATGATGGACAAGATTATATAAATATTTAGTAACACTGACGCGGTATAATTGGTTTGGCAAATTAAAACATATTATTAAATCATGTCTTTAATTGATGAATTAGAGGTTATGAATTCAAGTCTCGCTACTTAGGTTGCGTTTGGATAGTAAGGTATTTTCAGATATTTTATGAATGTATAATAGTAAAAAAATAATGATAGAATATTGAATAATAGTAAAAAATAGATAAAAAATAATAATAAAATAATGAATAATAGTGAACTATTATCAGAATACCTGAATACTCAAACTAGAACTTAATTATTCAGTTTTGGAACATATATATATATATATATATATATATATATATATATATGTGCACGACTATATATCCCGATGAATAGGGTCGGACCCTATATAATAATAACTTGGAGTGATACCTACCTCTAACCCTATTTGCTTAAAAAGAAAAGAAAAGAAAAAAAAAAAAAAGATTAGCAGAGAATGAGGGATTCTTTAGACCTAACTCGGACACAAAGCATAATTTGATAAGGAAGTAATGGAAGATTAGAAAAGAGAAAAAGGTTCCATCAGACAAGTGGGTTACTGATCCATGTGCTATCATGTGGTGGTTGGCCCTTGGTGGGTCCACCAATCCACTTCTCCCACCCTTATTCCTTGAAAGTGAAACTACACAGAAAAAATAAGAAAGAGAAAAAAATATTGGACTGTCTGCATGTGGATGATCTTGTGGCAAGTGTTTTGCACGCGATTCACTCACGGGCTGGCTTAGAATCATGGCCCTCTCCTTCTCCTTTGGTGCTAACAACATTCTTTTACAACATAAAGTAATCTGCTGAAAATTTTGTGCAGTAATATATTAATATTTCACGACTTTTGCCAGCCCTGGCGTGATTCCCACGCTCTCTATTGCAAACAGACAAATGGCACATCTTTATGATAAAGATAACTAAGTTTAGTTGATTAAGTTGTATGAATAAAACCATGGTTACAAAGTCTAAATTATCTATGGCCGCTCAATTTCAATCCCCCTGATCTCCTACCCTTCTTCTCCCTCAAATCTAAACCTTCCTGGCAGCTTCCTTATTATCTGCATCCAATACCCATCTCTCTCTCTCTCTCTCTCTCTCTCAAGCTGAGTTTTGCCTTTTGTACTTGCAAGCAAGAGGACCCTTTGTGTCAGAAGGAAATCCCAACTTCCAATCTTTAATGGTTATCTGTTTGTCTCTCTTTCATCACAAAAGTCACTTCTGTCAGACTAAGTTGTACTAGAATTGGGATCCCCACCACCATCATATAACCTCTCAGTCTTTGTTTTAGCATTCGGTATTAGGGATCTTCTTTGCACCAAACATGACCCCAAAGGGTGTATCCCTTAATCCCAACTCCCGCAAAACTAAGTTTGCTCGTAGATTTATCTGTGCCCTCTCGCAAATGAGAAACCCTAGACCAGTTTCCACCTCCAACGAGGAAGAAGTCCGTAAACGAAGCCACAAAATCAAGATCGCGGCTTATTTGTCGATGGCGCGCGCAGTTGGGTCGAGGAGGGCTTGGAGCCGGGCCCTTCTTTTCAAGCTTCGAACCCGAGCAAGGCGCCACAATATGATGATCGGGAGGAGGTCTCTTTGCTTGAAGAAGAAAAGGGTCATTAGGAATGAACCCCAAGGGGAGCTAAGCCAAACCAACAAGCTTAGACATCTTGTACCAGGTGGGAAAACCATGGATATGTGCAGCTTGTTGGAGGAGACAGCCCACTTTGTAACGTGTCTTGCCACCCAGGTTAAGGTCATGCAGACTATAGCCGATCACTTTGCTAAATGAGCAGGCCAGATAAAGACTTTTCAACATGCAGTAGAGGATAAGAAGACGGATGGTAAGTTTTATATATATGTAGTGAGTGGTAAGTATCTAAAGCACGGATCGTAAATAGGTTATATAATTGGTTTGACACGCACATATGCACAAATCTACAAATTTAAAGACACTCATAAGTCAGAGGCTCAGGACGCTTGTCCGGGCAATCTTGATCTTGATCTAATATTGTACATAAAAAGATAATGATTTGACTGGTAATACGGGCATAAATAACCAGCTTTTATATTACTCTCTGTATGTTTGTGTGCATGTTGCGTGCGTGTTTGTCCGTGTAAGTTCGCTTCTAAGCTGGCTTTTTTTTGTTGGACTGAAGAAATTAAGGATGTTTCTGCTTCTTATGTAATTAATCAGTACGACATGTAAGTTATTGGCCATACTGTTAAAAGTAGGACGTTTTAGATGAAAGACTTGAAGTATATATATATATGAAAAGAAATTCAGCCCTTGCGTACAGGCAGCAGGCATGTGTTGGGGTTCATCAAGTTTGGAACAACCTAGCTGTTGGATGATATATATTTATGCTAGTGATACAAGATCGAGGGAAAGTACGAGCTGGGTTCCTTTTACTTCTTTCTAAGGCTGATGATGATAGCATATTTGGAGGTAAGAAATGTATTAAACTCCTCCATCGCTACTCACAGCCAGGGTGAATGCTTAATAATGCACGTAGTACTACTGGCTGTTTATGATAGCTAGATAGCGATTTAACACGGACAACGGATCTAACTAGCTAGCTATAAACGTATAAATGATTTTCTATATCAAACTTAATTCCGTGTTGATTTACATGTTTTCTTCATGTTGGTTTACATGGCGCGCCGGTACTATTCATCCAGCTTTGGGTTATCAAAAGTCTTAGGGTCCCGAAATTAACTAAATCCTTTCATCGATCTGTCAGCATTTGCACAGCTCGTCTTTTTAACTTTGTTCCGTTTGTATATTTATGATCAGGCCCCTTTGGGCTAGCTATCATACTATGACCACGTCCTAGCTAGCTATATCCTGACTTCAGGCCTACGGCCTATACCTCAGAAAAGGCCGGGGGCTAAACCAGGTTGCCGGAGTTATTATATATTATATATATCGTTAATTCTAGTTATGATCGATCAACTGAACTCTCTTTGAGATTTTAGCACTTTTTTTGACAGATTTCATTGTCTTATATGTCCATGATCTATGTCTGAACTCTGAAGCAGTACTGGCCATCTAATCCCCTTTTAACATCGAAGATTTTTGAGAAAGACGAAAACATTTACATGCAGGAATTGCAGAAAAAAGGAAATATATATATATATATATATAATTAAATCCTTCTATTTGTCTTGTGAGATAGTCAAAGGAATGTTTGCTTTAGACAAGCATAAGGATATAACATGTTGCACATGGTAGGCCCAACTTTTCCCTAGCTAACGTACTTGATAAGAGAGACGACGTACGCTAGAAAATTATCAATTGCCAACGCATCATTATAAGTTGGAGTACTGAAAATATCACCTTATTATAAATCATATTTCAGTTAAAGAACACATGATATATATGTGAGCTAGGATACAGCTAGCTAGCGAAACATGGTTGAGCGAGCTAGCTAGCTAGCTTTTACAGTTTGCATATATATATATATGGCTTGTGAATTAATTTTGATGAGCTCAAGCTTGGTTTGTAAGATCAGATCATCGAAAGGTGATCAGCACAAACTTATTTTCGATCGAGCTCAAGTTTTTGAGTTAATTAGGTTTATAATTATATAGTATTAATTAGGCCCGCATGCACTCATGATCTATACATGCACACATACATTCACATTTTGATGAAGCTCATAATATATAATTAAGAGCTGATCAAGTGATATTACCATCGAGATATATATATAATCAATAATAATTTTAGAAAATAGCTAGAAGAAAGTGCAGTGTCAGTATGGTTATCAATAAGACTTACACCCTAAAGGAATAGAGTTTTGATCAGTTCCCTTGTGGCTTGTGTTATCGGTAATAATATATACTTGCAACTGCTCGTGACATGTACTTAATTTGCCTTTCTCATGTAACAAAATATTAAGCATCGAAGTGCGTGCATGCTGCATGTTCGACCCTTTTTTTATTTATTTTTATTTTTATAAATCAATAAATATAAAAGATCGATCGAGGCTGATCTTAATTAGCTGATCTCTTGTATACGTACAAGAATATATATAAAATATATTTATATATATATATATATACTAGGGAATGACCCCGGGTGTGTTAGCCTCGGGGTACACTTGACATAATGATTTAAACAAAAAAAAAGTGAAAAGTCAGTAACTTATTTGTCTGGGAAAAGAAAATACAACGTTAAAGAAAGACAAAAAATCAAGATAAAAAAAAATCTAAACTTCAATAAAGTATGAGCATTGGTCTGCATCCATATTGGATTATCTGTTTACTCTCTATATAATAATAAAATATTATTAATTTTTTTATTTTAAAAAAATTGAAAAAAAAGAAAAGAAAATGAGTAAACTGTCAGAACAAAAATGACATGAAAAAGATACGTCAATTCATGTGAGCCGCAGGGCTATTAAGGGCGCTACACATCATATGGTCAAGGGTCTTAATTAAGAATCTTTTGGTAAAACATGATCCTTCATTAAATTCTACAAGGGAGCTACACGTCAAATGGTCAAGGGTTTAAGGGCCTTTTGATAAAACAGGACTTAACGATAAAACAAGAAAAGTTAATATTCACAGTTAGCTAGATAATCACTTATTCTAAGTTTATTATTTCAGATTCCTAGAAAGATAGTCTTGTGTTTGCTGGTACGTACGTACTGTTTATTAGACGCCATTAATTGTGTTAATTAGTGCTCGCTGTTATTTATTTATATATAATAAGTAGTGTTTTTATTTAATTAGTGCGCGCTGTTAAAAGTTTAATAATATTGTCTGATCAGTTCTTTAGGCTTTAGCTGCTCGAGCTGATCATGTTGCGTACATTAATCGGATCTTTTTGCACAACTACTTATATATATATATATATTAATCATGAAGGCCGCAAATTAACGATTCTTGGAAGTTTTAATTTTCTGCTGCGCCTAGCTAGCTAGCTTGTTAGTCTAATTGCATCATGCATGCATGCTAGTTTGTATATATGATTCTTTTTGTTAATTAACGTTAGCTAGCATACGATAATGCATTATATATGGCCAGGCGGCTTAATTATATATTCTAGCTGGTACTAAATTTGTAAATATCAGATTGATCATATAATGCATGCACGCATGCATTTGTCGAGTGACGTGATTATATATATTTAGAGAAATGATACTTGCAGTCGTGAGTGTGCAAGCGTTGTGCAGTCGCTTTGAAAAAAGTGAATAAATTTGGGACCCACATGAAAATAAATTAATTTTTCAATAATAGATCCTATTTTTTTTCAAAGCGACTGCACGGCGTTTGCGCATTCCACGACTATATGTAACATTACTCTTATATTTATAAGCTGATTAATTAGTAAATATATATGAAATATTTAATCACTTAATTTATAATTTAAATATATTCATGATCGATCTTCAGTACATCATCATGCATGTATTATATATATATATATATATATATATATATGATTCATTGAAGAGAAAAATTACAGTACTATATATATAAGAATATCGATCCTTAATTAAACTGCTTATAAGCTAAGCTACTAAATTTTGATAATTTTATCCTTGATCGGCTAGCTAATTAATTAGATCTGATTGTACGTTAATGACGTCGTTGAGAATAGATAGGCAGGCGCGCGCAATACATCCTTAATTTTCTGAATTGTCAATAATTTTTATATCCGAGGTTCAAATTATTGCCATCTTGACATGAGTACATTAGGGCACCAAGATCGATCAATATGGTTTCAGTCATTTTGGGTGCTTTGATTATTGAGTAATTCTAGATATAATCGTAGATTGTACAACCGCCGCGTAATCGTTTTGAAAATGAGTAGGGTCCATTATTAAAATATTAATTTTTTTTATGTGAGTCTCATGCTTTATTCATTTTTTTTAAAACGATTACGCGGCAGTTATATATTAATTCACGGTTGTAAATATATTTTCTTTTTTTCTTAAGGTCTCGTTTAGATACAGAAATGATTTCATCTCATCTCATCTCATTTTATCTTATTATTACAACTTTCTTGAATTCTTACACAAAATATAATAAACAATTCATCAACTTCTTTAAATTTTAAAATAATAATAATATTAAAAAATAATATTTTAACAATATTTTATTCAACTTTCAACTAAAACTATCTCATATCATATTTCTATCCAAACGAGATCTAAATAAAATTAAGGGGTAAAAGCAATTAACAAAGAACGTCCATATCACTAAGCATGCGAGCTTAATTAAATATTCGCATAGATCATCATGTGATTTGATCATTTAATTTACAAAAATTCTTCACAATCTCCTAACACTCCATACTCCACACTCTACAATATTTTTAATTTTTATTATTTTTTCTTTTATTAAATATTTATTATATGAATAATGAATAAAAAATTTGAAATAATTTAAAAAGAATAAACTCAAAAAACATTTAAAAAAATATTAAAAATATAAAAAATTTAAAAAAAATGTGGAGTGTAGTGATGGTTGTGTAGCAAAGCTCTTTAATTTATATTGTATTATTAGACAATACAAAAGAAAAGTTCACATCTCTTCTTAAATTCTTGACGCAGACAGAGAAAACTTTTTTCTCTGAGATTAATTGGTTTGAAGAAATTATTTAATTTATAATTAATACTGTTTTAATAGTCATTAATACAGAACCAAAGTTCGCATCTCTTCTTAAATCCGTGACAAAGACAGAGAGACAATTTTTCCTCCAAGTATTGATCTTTGAGTACTATGTCAACACTTTTTAATAGAATTAACAAGTAGTATTAGATCACCAGCGTTAGCAGCCCATTCTTCTTTAATATTTAAAAACCCTTGGTTTTGTTAATTAGTCTAACAACATTAGCAACTATATTCTCAAAGAGAAATATTTACAATTATAAATTGTACAACCATCGCGTAATTGTTTTGAAAAAAGTGAATAAAACATGAGACTCACATGAAATTTTTTTTTTCCTAATAGTGGACCCTACTATTTTTTAAAGCGATTATACAGTGTTTACGCACTTCACGCGCGGTTGTATGTAGAATTACTTATTCGCAAAGGACACGCCACTACAACATTATGTGTCTTTTGCGGTGATGATTTCTTGCCGCAATTGTTAGCAAAATTGCGGTTAAAAGTCTTAAGCCATCGCCGCAAGTATAACCGCCGAAGAATGTGGCCCCTATTATGGCGGATTTAGATGCCAATATTGGCCCCAAGGTTATTGCCGCAATTGCCTATCCACCCAATCGAAATAATCGACATACGTAGAATCCTGATACCTAGCCACGAGCTTATGTTCTTCGCAAGGTCCCAATCCATCTGCGCCAGTATGTTCTTCGTAGAGTCCATTATCCATCTCAGCGAGTTGGATTCGCCAATGAAGTTAGCTGCAGTTTCCCAGCCGCTGGAGAAAATCCTAGGTACGTAATAATGCGATAACCCATATTCGGCAGTTTGTGAAATCGCAGGGGATCTTTGTTTGGTTTTTTTATTTGTGTATTTCAACCCAATAGGCAAGGATGAATTTACCGTCGATTTGTTGGTTATCAGAATGATTATCTACTATGGAAATTAGTTTTCTAAATTGGGAGGACCGTTTTCAATGGTACTTTACACTTAAATGTCCCTATAATTGTCTTAATGTTGTTTTCAGTATTTTTCTTATATATATATATATATCATCATTATGGGGAAATTGCATTTTGCCCGTTAATATATAAATAATAGAAAAAAACCTGATTTAGCTTGAAGACTTTACACACTACATGTAAACTGAAAGTAGTATTCCATAAGAAGGCTCAGATATATAGAAATTAATCCCTCAAATATATGAGTTTATAACTTGGTTTAGCGGTACCACATTTAATCCAAGGACAATTTAATAGATTGAATTGGGGAAAACTCCGAGGACAGAATTCGTAGAAAATCATTGTTGAAAAAAATAGAACAAGGGGATCATAATCAGAAGTTAAAAAAAAAACAAAAATAAATATAGAGAAAATAAAAGGAAAATCTAGACACTTTCTAATTAGTATCGGTGAAATTCTTGTCTTGACTAGTACTGTTCATGATTTTTGGACTGCTCTTTATAACTCTCATTTACTGATGTGTCAATGGCTTGTTAGAGAACTCAGAGTGAATAGATTAGCTTTAATAAATGAAGAAAGGAACTCGAAATGTTAGCGATTAGTCTTGAGACTTCAAAAGACTCTATGATCAACTTACATACATAGGTTGTCTCGTTGATAACTAAAATAAAGTCTGGAAGCTCAAGGTACCCCTTGCCACCAGAATGTTTGTTTGGAGGGCATGTAGTGAAGTATTACCCACTATGGCAAACCTGAAAAGAAGAAAGGTGATAAAGGACAGCATCTGTTTAATCTGCAAGAAAGAACATGAGACTTCTGGGCATGCATTATGGGGATGTAGTGGTGCCCAAGATGTTTGGAGTCAAGGTCCCATAAAAGTGCAGAAATCATCTTCTCATAGTGATTTGTTCTTTAATATCTGGGCATAATTGATTGGCAAACTTGATTCAGAGGAGTTAAATGAGGTAGCCATTACAATGAGGCTAATATGGGCGAGAAGAAATGACGTATTACATGGGAAGGCCTTCAAACACCCTCGAGATATCATTGCATAGGCTAGGACAGAACTTTCTCTTCATAATGAGGCTATGCAGAAGATGGTTGGTGCTAATTCTGAGAACATGACAAGGGTCCACGAATGGACTAAGTCTGCAGCAGGATGTCTGAAAGTGAATTGGGATGTAGCTATACAAACGAGAATGGGAAGGATTGGCATTGGGGTAATTATCAGAGATCATCATGGCCTAGTGATAGGTGCCCTTCGTGCCAACAGACCTTTGAAGGGCAGCGTTTTTGATGCTGAAGCATATGGTTTACTTTTGGCTTGTGTTTTTTTGTAAGGAGATTGGAGTAAGGCACATCTGTTTGGAGGGGGACTCAAAGCAGGTAGTGGACCAAATGAACCAAGACAGTCCTAACTGGAGCTTAGGTGGTTGTCTCATATCATATGCCAAAGAGATTCTAAACTTAGCTGCTGTTTGGTCCATCTCACATGCATACCGGGAAGCTAACATGGCAGCTCACATGCTTGCTCAAGCGGCTTACGAGTGTAATGAAGACATGTATGACATTGAGATATGCCCATCTTGTATCTGTCAAGTGGTTTCTAAGGAAATGAGGCACTGAGATCAGCACTTGTATCTTGGTTTCTTTGTAATACTGATTTGAATTGTATGAGTTTGGAGTTGATTAATGAGATCAATTTTATTAAAAAAAAAAACTAAAATAAATTCTATTGGTTTTTACGTGCGTTGGGACTTGAATTTTCTACATTCTTCATTGCCTTGTTATCCCATTTTCCACAGCCACCATCAAGGGTATCATATCAAAAGCAAGAGAGCCAAGACTTTCTCATCAAATATCTTGAAGGCCGTGCCACTTTTCACTACAACATAATTTCTCTTTAATGACATAGAAAACTGTCAAAAAAAATCACCAAACCGTCACGAAAGATATTTGGTGACGATTTGAAACCGTCACCACGACCGTTACCTAATATGCACCACATAAAACAATTGGTGACGGTTTACTGATCAACCGTCACTAAAAGTATTTTTAGTGACGGTTAGAGGTGTTCCATTTGGTAGGACATTCGAACGTTTCCTTTTTTTGTGACGGTTGAGAACTGTCACAGAAAGTAATGTTTGGAAGTCCAATTGAACGTTCGAACGGAAACCCGATCGATTGGCGTTCGAATGAGAGAAGTTGACGTTCGTTTATTATAGTTCGAACGTATCATATTTAAGTTCGAACGTTTATGCGTCCGTGTTGTGAAAACGATGACAATAAAGTGAAAATAAATGCACGAAATTGAACAATCACACACGACACAGTATTTACGTGGTTCGGCAAATTGCCTACGTCCACGGGAGCTGCATGGGATTTTTATTTCTTGAGGAATCACAATACAATGATGTAGAACGGCTACTGTTCACTCAGACACTGTGCAAGACAAAACAAAAACAATATATATATGTTGTACGGCGGAAACCCTAATTCTGGTGAATTAGCGATGTTCGCTCGAGCGGCGTGTCGAGCCCGCGTCGAGCGAACTTGTTTCCCGCAATTGCTCGAGCCGTGAGTCGAGCGGCTCCTCAAGCGAAGCTCTCTGACTTCCCTCCGCTCGAGCCGTGAGTCGAGCGGTCATCGAGCGAGCCTCTCTGTCCTGCAATTGCTCAAGCGGTCTGTCGAGCTTCCTTCGAGCGAAGCTCTCTGTCTTGTGTTCGCTCGAGCGGCTAAACGCTTCGCTCGAGCGGCGTGAACCAGACTCCACATACTCAACAGTCCGAACGTTAATTATAATAAACGTTCGAATTTACGTTCGAACGTTAACGGACCAATGTTCAAACGTAACGGTTTAACGTTCGGATGTTATTTCTAATGTAAACGAAGGAGCGTTCGAATGCAAGTGGTACATTCGGAGGTTTGTTCGAACGTTAATCATTACTCATTCGAACGTTTTGTTCATTTGAGGGTCAGTACGTTCGAACGTAGAGGCCTATGTTCGAATGTTACTATACATATTTATGTATTCATGTTCAAACGTTGGTTCGAATGTGAACCAACGTTCGAACGTTTTTTATTTTACATTCGAACGTATAGATCAGAAATACTAATTTTATAAAATTTAAAAACACATTAATTGTATCATATTATATACCATCAATTAACAACTAACAATGTCTTATAAAATTTTAAAATTAGATATTAAAACTAGCCACCACTATTGATAAAATTTATTTCTTCTTTTTTCCTCGCCCACCGCGATTCTGTTGCAACGACATAACATGCTCCGTTTGCACCATCATCTCCCGTTGCACTTGCTCTTGGACTTCACTGCGTATTCTTTCCTCCTGGTCTCTCTGTTGGTCTTGCAAACGTGTCTCTAAATGAGACTGTTATTCTAAGAGAGACTCTAACTCTTGCTGTCTCGACCTCATATACTAATTTTCACGTCGTGTAGCTTTTAAATCGTTGGTAAGATTATTAATTTGTGAAGTCGATGAAGTTTAGAGGATGAACATCTATGCTTGATAGATCGTCCCAAACCTCTTGCCATACTAGACTGCGGCCCGAGCACTTGCGTGAATATGTCTATGTTATTAGGAAAGGATTCCCCAGAAGCCGACTGCATCTCCATCATTTTTTCCTGCAATTTGAAAGGTAATGATTGTAAATAAGTAACGTATTAAAAGAAATAGAAAGAAAACATAAATTATTCAAATGTTACATAATTTATTTAACAAAATTAACACTACTTATATAATTATCTGCAGCGAAAGGATCCATCTACTCACTATGCTCATTAGTGTGAGCAGCAGCATATACATGAATGGGAGAAATGTTTTCAGGATCATCACGTTTCTAACAAAGTGATATTAGCAATTTTAAAAATATAATGTTAGTACTTAAATAAAAGAATATAAAAAAAATAAATGAATTTTTTAATTTTTTAATTACCATTTTTTCAGCAAGACGGTGGAATGACCTTGAACTGGCATGATGGTGGACAGTCAGAGCGGATCTATTCTGTGCATTTGTAGAACTCAAGTGCTACAAAATATATTAAGAATGTTAATTATAATATGTATACATATAATATGTAGAACGAATATGACTGTAAATAATTAAAAGATATAAATGTAAAATAATTGATAATCTGGAGATGCGAAAAGATCACAACATTTTCTCCAATCATCTAACTTCATCTGCTGGAAAGGACACTGCGCAGCCTCTTCCAACGTCTCAAACTTATTGAAGTGGTCATGACATCGTCCCTTGTGACGTCGGAATAGTGTAGCCATCAACTCATTTACGGTTCTCAAATCCTCTCTTCGGCCAAAGTCGAGGTCGAATTTATCCTAACAAGTGAATCAGGTCAGAATATGATATACTAATCTAGGTGAAAAAAATGTACTCTCAAAGTAAACTCACCAGCACACGACTTCGAATGTGCTCCTTAATCTCATTCTAAACATCTCGCCATGAGCGCACATAAAATGGAGCATAAGCTCGAACTACTGTGCAAATATAGGAGGAAAGCGCTGCTGCACTATCATCCACTCCTCCAGTGGAATTATCAGGAATTGTGATCTTCAGTTTTTCGTGCCTTCTATTTTTCTCAAGAGAGATGCCACGTGTATAGCCACGATCGCGACGTGCAGATGCATCAACTACATGATAATAGATAGTATAATTATAGTTATATAGTTATTGAGACAAAAACGTTAACTATATAATTAATTATGAACTACAATATTTCCGTACTGGTAGGTGTCGACTGACTGTTGTTCTCTTGTGTGTTAACTTGATCTTCAGGAGCGGTTCCTCGAGTGGGGAGTCCTCAATGGGTTCAAGATTTGAACTTGGCGGAGGCACATTTCTTCATTGTCGTTTTGGCAGCATTCTTGAAAATAATTAATTATATCAAAGAAAGTTAATTAGATGAAATTATGAAAATTCCAGATATTTTATAGTCACCTATATGAATAAAATATTTAGTACTTTTATATTTTATTCTTCGGATGTATTTTCCATGTTTGTTTCAGAATGTCCCTCAATAACATCATCATCATCATCATGCACCTTTTCTTCATCGTCCTTATCCACCTTCTGGCCCTATTCTGATTCGTCTTCATCTTCTGACTCTTCTTCTACTTCTTCCTCCTCACTTACTTGAATTGAATGATCATTTAATATAGAAGGGTCGAGATGGACGGGTGGGACATGATCTCTACACAAGGGAAGCAACTCGAGTGTACCAAGGTCAACAAACAAGTTAATACCCTCTCCATCTTCCTGGTATGCCTCTACAATCGGAGTGTTATCTTCATCTCCACTATTATCGTAATATGCCGCTTCATATATATTTCGAGGGACAAATTTCTGTATGACTCCCCAAGTTGTCTCTCTACTATCTTCATCAGCACTTTTCAGTGGATCAATCAAGTAATAGACTTGGGTAGCTTGACAAGCTAATATGAATGGATCATCTTCGTACCATTTAGATGCAGTATTGACACTCGTAAAGTGATTATCCATATGTATCGAAACCCGACCACCGCCTAGATCCCACCAATCACATTTAAAGACATATGTTACATACCCACCCAGATATTTCAATTCGATAATATCACATATGACACCATAATAGTCAATATCATCTGTTACATGACTCCCCTCGACCAACACACCAGAGTTTTGAGTCTTTCTATTACGTTCATGGTACAGAGTATGGAATCTATAATCTCGGACCGTGCACGCAGTGTATTGAAGTGCTCTATTTGAGGGACCACGGGCCAATGCATACAATTCAGAAGAACCTGATCTGGGATCATGAGCACGTTGTTCCAAAATCTAACAATTGAAATATTATATATTTATTATTTCATTATACAGAGTTAAAAGTTTCAAAATATAATATATATATAATTTTAGTTCATACACGTTCTTCAAACCATCTGGGAAATTCTTCCTTGTGTCTTGCTTCTATATTTTCTACGCCTTCTATCCTAAGTTTGTCCATGTGCTCGCTGTTATAGATAAATGCAAAAGAAGTGTATTTTGAGCACAACAATTATAGTTAATATTCAAGAAAACTAGAATTATTTGAAGTATGTTACGACATACCTGAGATAATCATCAATCTACTGGAAATTATTTAGCACATACTACCAAATTTTACCCAACTCTCCATCAATTAATCGTAACCCGTTTGTGCACCCAAGGGTCGTACATTCTGGGAAAACACTGATAGCTTACGAGGAGGCGAAGCAGCAAGATCAGCATTTTGCTCTTTTAAATCGTATCTCAACACCACGAAGATATAGAGAGCAAAATGTTAACCATTCATCGTGTATATAGGCCTCTGCTATTGAACCCTCAGCTTTGGCTTTATTCCCAACAGTGCGGTTCAGTCGACCCAAATATCTTTCAACTGGATACATCCAAGGGAACAGCACCGGTCCACCCAAAAGTACCTCTCGCGGTAAATGTATTGCTAAATGGACCATGACATCAAAAAATGATGGTGGAAAGATCTGCTTGAATTTACATAGTGCAGTAGCAATGTCTTCTTGCAATTTCGACAACACCTCGATTTACTACCTGAGCGCACAAATCTTTAAAAAACATACAGAGTTCAGATATGGCGACACGTACATTAGATGTCAGCTTCCCACGAATTCCCACAGGTAATAACTTCTACAAAAATATGTGACAGTCATGACTTTTCAATCCACTGATTTTCCAGTCATCAGGAGTCACGCATCTACCAATATTTGAAGCATAACCATATGGCAACTTCACATCTTGCAACCATTTGCAAAAATCCATCATCTCCTCCCTTGTCATCGTAAAACATACATGCGACATGACCACCCTATTGCCTTCCACCCGCAAATGTAGATTATGTTTAATTCCCATTCTCTCAAGATTTTTCCTCGTCTTGATCGTGTCTTTCATCTTGTTGTTAATACTCATCAATGTACGCAGTATATTATCACAAATATTATTCTCTATGTGCATTACATGCAAACTATGTTGCAACATGCAAGACAACCAATACGGCAAGTCAAAAGAAAATACTACGCTTTGTCCAATTCAATTTTGCTGCGCCTCGTTTTCTCTTGTTCTTTCCCTGACCTTTGCCAAAATTGTTCGCTCTAACATGTTGAAGTTGTTCCACTATCTCTTCCCCATACAACTCTTTTGGTGCAATTCTATCCTTTACTCTCCCATCAAACTTAGCACATTCTCTTCTCCATGCATGATTTGCTGGTAGATAACATTGATGACCCATGAAACACAACTTCTAAGAATATTTTAACCACTCACTAGCAGTTTCTTTATTGCACGTCGGACACGCTAACTTCCCTTTTATATTCCAGCCGGAAAGATTCCCATATGCCGGGAAGTCATTTATGGTTCACATTACCGCAGCATGCATCTGAAAAGATGTCGACGTGGATGCATCATAAGTTCTAACGCCTGGTTTCCATAACTCTTTCAGCTCTTCAATCAACGGCTGCTTGAATGCGTTAATGTCATTCCCAGGTGATCTCGGGCCGGGGATGAGTAAAGTTAACAAAACGTTAGGCGCCTTCATGCACCTCCATGGTGGAAGATTGTACGGAATCAACACTACAAGCCAAGTGCTATAACTTGTACTCATATTCCCAAAAGGGTTGAAGCCATCGGTTGTGAGTCCCAGGCGCACGCTCCGAGCTTCTATCCCAAACTCTGGATATTGATTATCGAAAGACTGCCACGCAAGTGAATCAGCTAGGTGCCTCATATATGCGTCATTCTTAACTCTGTTCTCCTCGTGCCACCTCATATCGTGAGCTATTTTTTTACACATATATAGTCTTTGCAACCTAGGTCTCAAGGGAAAATACCACAACACCTTAACCGGCACGTTTTTCTTACCCTTCCACCTCGACATTTCACGTTCGAACGTTAAATACTAACGTTCGAACGTTTGCGCCAAAACATTTCACGTTCGCACGTAAGTAGCCACAATGGTCGAACGTATATGTGACGTTTGAACGTAAATTTCTCATACGTTGGAACGTTAAAAAAATCTCATCTGTCCTTAGAAACCGTCACAGAAAAGGCTTTTTAGTGACGATTTTGGGATTGTCACAATTTCCCAACCGCCTCTAAATAGCAATTGTGTTGTAGTGATTGTTATGAAGACTGCGCCAGCGCAAGGCTAGGGGACATGCCACCTTCCAAGGGCAAGTGGAAGGCAAAGAAATGAGTCTTTTTCGTGGAAAGGTGGAAAATGAGTGGTGGCCTACAGAGCGCAGCTAATACAAAGATGGAGCGAGTAACACTATGTAGAAGGCCGAGCTGACACGCCTCTGGATAGGGTGAAACAAAGCACTTGTCACCTAGATATGGTCAATCAAGTAGAGGCACCAACCATATGAAGGTAAGGAAGGCTGGTGTAGAGGGCAAGTTATGAGCATAAGGAGAGCTTGGTTAAGGACAAGACCAATACGAACGTAGGGCTTTTCCAAGATAATACGGAAATACTCAAAAGGCAGTAGTGTCATAAGTGAAGACTCTTACTCCACTTGAAATATCACATCTGGAGTGAGTCTACCAAAAAAGGATTACGATTCTATAAACCATATCATCTGAACCCAGTTATGGTCCAGTGCCACGTGGGAGACTCTTATTCTAGGAGAGATCGAGGATTGGGCACAAGGAAAACTCAAGAACAAAAGAGATTGGACAAGAGACAAAATCTCAATTTTGAGATCGTAAGTGTTGGAGTTTCTCTAGAGTCAAAGTCTTTGAAGAAAACAAGTGGCTTCAAAGAGAGCAACAAAGGGAGCAGCATCAGCATCGCCATAGTATTTTAAATATTGTTGAGATAGGTTAGCTTCTAAGATAGTACTAGGAATGTGGGGTAAATGTCGTAGATATGTTGTAAGATTTAACCTTGCATATCCTATAACTTTCACCTTTCCTTTTATGAAAATAATATGTACATTCTTCATTATGTTTATGGGTTATGTTTACACTATGATTTTGAGATGTTGAGTTTAACAGGTTCGGATTGATGATGTTGTGATTTCAGGTGTGTGACTCTTATTGTGTGTCAATCATCATGGAAGGTAGAGAAGTCCCCATGCAATTCCTATGACATGTTTCCATGAGTTCCATACGGGGAGTAAGGGTACTTCTCGTGATGATTAGGGTGAAATGCTTTCGTATTGGCCTCACTTAATAGACGAGTTAAGAGATTCCCCTAATATATCATGTGTGGTGTCTTCGAGTTGGTTAACTGGGTAGAAAGTGTCCTTGGGTTGATCAAGTATATCTTGGTGCGTGTTGAATGATTTGAAATAAGCGAGTTAGCTTGCACGTTGGCCAGGTGGGAGTGAGTCCCCAAGTCAAATGGTGAAGTGATTCCCTACTAGATTTGTTTAAATAGATATGATGAGTTTTATGTGTTTAAAAGAGGGTAGTTCCTCGCCTCGGTGATAAATATGTTTACTTGAGTTGCAAAGAGGGTAATTCCTCAAAAGTTGATTACTCGCCATGCTTATTTACTTGTGTTTTATTTAGAGGATGGTTCCTCGCCATAATTGTGAATGCATGTGATTTTGCCAAGAAGATGATACCCCATCATGCATAAATATATGTGTTCACAGATGTTTTATTCAAAACTATGCATTACATCTTCACGTGCTTTGTTTCTCATTAGCTATTTTGTCAAAGTTGTTTAACCTACTTATAGTTTCGGTTATCGGAAATGTAGACTTTGATGTAAAGGTAGCCCTAGGAGAGGTTTTTGAGGAAGAAGGATCGACCTTGCCCAGGTGATAGTAATGGAGGCCAATCTCTACTAATAGTTGTTTGTATTTGTGGAGATATACTATTTAGCCAGGCGATAAATCATGTTTGGTCTGTCGTACCTAGACGTAGGAATTGAATAGACGATACTATGTAATATTTTTTGAGAAGTGACAGTGACATATAGATATTTGTGTTTTAATTGATGAACCTATTTCCAGTTTTGATCTCCAGTACAAATTGCATTTAGTCTCTGACTAAACCTTTAGTTATTCCGATGTGATAAAGATAGACTTTGTTTACATATGCACTACATTGTGAAAATTGTACGCCTATTCTCGATCTAGGGGTATTGTTGACCGGTTAGCACCATGAATCATTGCCAGGTCCTTTACTGAGGTGCGAGACGCCATAACTGTTATTGCATTCATTATTCATGAAAGAGGAGGTCGAAATGGCAATCGTGATAGAGGTCATTGCGAAAGCCTGAAGGCAATAGGAATTATAGTGCTCAAGGTAGATGCACCAACTCCACTACCAAAAACTCCAACTTTGTACAACCTAAACTTGTTTGCCAAATATGTTTCAAAATTGGTCATGTTGCAACAATTTGTTAGGAGAGATACAACTAACGTGGTCATGTCGCCAATGTTGTAGAATTCTTCTCCCTCAGTGATCCAAACTCTTCTGATTGGTACATTGATAGTGGGGCCTCTTCTCACATGACCAATGATTTTGCACAACTTAATACTTCTACTCCTTACTGGGGTACTAATAAAGTTTTAATTGGAAATGGTGCTTTCTTGCCAGTTGCACAAATGATGTTCTTGTACTTCCCCATATCACCAAAAACTTACTATCAACAAATTAAGTGCTAGTAATCATTAATTGCTCTATTACCTTTAATGATTCTAGCATGGTCATACAAGATTTGCAAAGAGGAATGAAGTTGGGAATTAGTAGAAGGTGTAATGGACTTTATGTTCTTGATTGAGGCCATCAAGCCTTTTTCACGTCCCTCAACAATAACAAACTCATTGATGAAGTTTGAAAAATGTTGGCAGAAATTCCTTTGTTTGCTGTCAAGGAAAATTTTCCACACAGATTCTATTGGATTGTACGAAAGATATATACAAGTAGTGAAAAGTTATTCTAGGAAAGAAGCTAAAAATAAGCCTAACGTTTACAAGGCATTTACACAAGATTTTTCTAGCTGTTATAGACAAGATTTCAGCCTAGAAATCAGGATGACAGATCATGAGCTTGCATGAGCTTGATTTGAGGGATATTCCTTGATACGCCCTCGCAAGATGGAGCTGTCATCGGCTAAGCCAATCTTGTTCTTGAGGAAGTCCATCCGTTGTTGGGACAATGGCTTTGTCAATAAATCCGTAAGTTGATCTTGAGTGTTGACATGTTGAACATTGAGAACGCCCTTTTGAACCATGTCACGAACAAAGTGTATATCAATCTGAATATGCTTCATCCGAGAGTGCTGAACGGGATTGAAAGTGAGATGGGTTGCCCCCAAATTATCACATAACAGTTTCAGTGAAACTGTCACTGGTAGACCAAGTTCATTGAATAGTGAGAGCAGCCACACAGTTCCAGAGGTTGCATTAGCAAGAGATCTATATTCAGCATCAGTTGACGACTTTGCGACAGCTCTTTGTTTTTTTGGAACTCCAAGATATGGTTTTGATCCAAGGAAGCTTATATATGCTGAGGTAGATGAACGGTCATCAAAATTTCCTGCCCAATCAGCATCTGAAAAAGTTGTGATGTCAAAAGTGGAGTTTGCATGAAAGATTGTTTGTTTTAAGTAACGGAGAAGCCTCTTTGCAGCAGCCCAGTGAGTCACCGTTGGTTTATGCATAAATTGTGATAATTTATTGACTGAGAAACAAATATCCGGGCATGTGAGAGATAAGTATTGGAGACCTCCAATAACACTACGAAATTCAGTGCTGTCAAATGAGGTTGTACCATCAATCAACTTCAAAATTGTGCTTGTGGACAACGGTGTAGACACCTCTTTGGCACCCAACATGTTGGTTTTTGAGAGGAGGTCCCGAATATATTTGTGTTGTGATAGAAAAAGACTTGATTTGGTAGAGATTACTTCCATACCCAAGAAGAAATGAAGCTGACCCATATCCTTTAAAGAGAATTGGACTCCAACTTGTGCAATTACATGAGATAAGAAATCCGTATTGCTGCTAGTGAGTACCAAATCATTGACATATACCAATAAATAACATAGATCAGAATTTTGTTGGTATATAAATAAGGAGGAGTCAGATTTTGAATTTTTAAAACCAAGACTCATGATAGCCAACTTGAGTGCCGAGTACCAAGCGCGAGGAGCCTGTTTTAGACTATAGATGGCCTTGTTTAACCTGCAGACATGATTTGGTTTAGAGATATCTTTGAAGCCTGGGGGCTGGACCATATAGACAGTTTCTATCAACTTGCCATGCAAAAAAATGCATTGTTGATATCAAGTTGTCTAAACGGCCATCCTTTCATCACAACAACTGTTAGGATAGTTCGAATGGTAGCGGGCTTCACTACCGGACTAAAGGTTTCTTTGTAGTCCAACCCTGGACATTGGTTGTAACCTTTAGCAACAAGTCTCGCTTTAAAAACGATCTACTGACCCATTAGCTTTCCTTTTCAGACGGAAGACCCATTTGCATCCCACGGGTTTACAATTTGTTGGGGGAGGGACCAAATTCCATGTGTCATGGCGCATAAGAGCCGTAAGCACTTCTGACATGGTCATTCTCCAATGTGATTCACGAAGAGCTTGTCCCACACAACTCGGTTAAATGGTATTGGGAAGGGGATGCTTTGTGGTGGAGTTAAGCTGTTTGGGTTTATGGATATTGTTCATTGACCGAGTGGTCATGGAATGGGTTCGGTGAGTTGATTGGGCAGGTGGGTCGCATGAAGCCGAGATGGGATCAGTGTGCAAATCAGTATCATTTTGGACAGAAATCCCATGTGAATGGGTTGTAGAACTTTTGGAATCATGCGATGACAATAAATTAGGGCTAGAATGAACAATTTCCAAATTTTGGGAATTAGAAGAGGAAGGGAGAGAGGCGTTACCTGAAGGTTATGCGAAGGAGTTATCCCTGGCCGGAGTCACTGGTGGAGGTTGCGAAACCGATGGAGACACCGCGTTGATGGGTGGAGCACTTGCCGAAGACGACGAGGACACAAGATGTGCAGAGGGGCCATTTTGTGTTTCATCGAATAGGACATGCCTTGAGTGGTACATCCTGTTGGTTGTTTGATCAAGGCACTTGTATGCATTGTGGGCCGAAGAGTAGCCCATGAAAAGACAGGAAACGAACTTGGGCTGGAGTTTGTTGTTATTATAAGGCCAAGTAAGAGGGAAGCATAAACAACCAATTTTTTTTTTTTAATTTGAGATAATTTGGTGATTGTTTAAACAATGCTTCAAATGGAGATTTGTGATGTAAAAGAGGTGTGGGTTGACCGTTTATAAGGTAAGCCGCAGTGGAAAAAGCATGGGGCCAATATTTTAAGGATAATGAGGCATCATGTAATAAAGTGAGACTAGTTTCCACAAGATGATGGTGACGACGCTCAGAAACACCTTTTTGTTGTGGTGTATGAGGGGTTGTGGTATAATGACTGATTCCACGAATAGAAAAATATTTTTTTAAAGCCACAAATTCACCACCGTTATCCGAGTAAATGGTTTTGATTTTTGATTGAAACTGTGTTTCCACAGGGTGTTTAAATTGAGGAAATGTTGTGCTCACACCAGATTTAGTTTCCATAGGATAAAACCAAATATATTTTGTGAAATGGTCAACAAAAATAAATAATAGCGGGTTCCATCAATTCCAATTGAGTTGGAAGGCCCCCAAACATCAGTGTAAATTAGGTCAAGAGGAGCATGACTTTGAAGACTGTTTTGTCGAAATGGTTGTTTGTGAGCTTTATTAATGGAACAAGAAGTACAAAGAGAAGGAACATTATTTCCTTTTATTATTGGAAGAGAAAAAGAGTTGACAAGCTGATGAGCCATTTTCTGAGACGAATGTCCAAGACGTTTGTGCCACCCATCAACAGAGGTCCGTTCATGCACATTGGCAACCATTTTTGGAGAAGATCGCACCATGGACTCCGGGAGGGTGTAAACACTATTTTCACATGCACCTTTGAGTAGAACCGCCCCATTGATCGGATCCTTAACAAGAAAGAAAGATGGATGAAACTCAACAAAAACAAGATTTTGTGTGGTAAAATGATGGACAAAGATTATATATTTTTTTTTAAATATTGGGAACACAAAGAGTATCATTTAAATGAAAAGTGTGTGTGGGTGAGTGAAGAACCAAGGAACCAATGTGAGAGACACGCAAACCTGAACCATCACTGATTATAATCTCGTCAGTGCCATCATATTCGGAATGAACCAATAAATTGGCCAAATCACTAGTGATGTTGTGAGATGTCGCCGAGCCAATGAGCCATTTTGGGTCTTGGGCTGGGGCAGTGGAGACACAATTTGCCGTTGCTATAGAAAATTGGACCTTGAGGCAGTATTTAGCAGTATGGCCCATCTGTTCACAGAGTTGGCATTTTGGTGTGTAACGGCGCTGGCCATTGGGCTTTGGCTTTCTGTTGTCACGTGGGCCATTTGTATTGTGAGACTGAGCCGAGGAATTTTGATGTGGTCCTCCATTATTACGGTCTGAGCCATTCGGCTTTGAGAAACCCTTAGAATTAGAGCCTCCAGAGACAGAACCAGCACCTGTTCGTCGATGGGAGTAGTTTGCGGAAGCAACCAGTTGCTGAGAAGTGGCTTCAAGGCGGCGCAGGTAGGCATCATGACCTATAAGGAGATCATGTAACTCCTTGAAGGTAAGTGGGTGTTCCCGTGCGCGAATGGGGGCTGCAATCTCATGGAATTCAGTGCCCAAACCATTGAGAATGTAGAGTGTTAGATCATCTTCGGAAATGGGATGATCAATAAGGGAGATTTCATCTGCAAGAGTTTTGACAGTGTGCAGGTACTCTTGAACCTTCTAATTTCCCTTCTTTATCAGAGTCAATTCCTCTTTGAGTTGCATAGCCCTAGTTCGGGATTTGCTGGCATACATCTTGTGTAATTTGTGCCAAGCTTCCTAAGAGGTTTTTGAAATGGAAATGAATGGTGTAACGGTAGTGGTGGTGGAGGCCAAAATAGCAGAGAGGATAAGTTTATCTTGTCTTATCCAGTGGGTTCGTTGAGGAGTGGAAATGGAGGAATCATTGGAGAGGGGACATGGTTTATCTCCAGTAACATAATCAAGGAGATTATACCCAATAAGTAAAGCTTCGAACTGAGCACGCCATTGAGAAAAAGTAGATGGGGTGTGTTTTTCATTGATCTGTGAGGTGATATTGAGAGCAATAAGAGGAATTTCTGTGGGAGATGGTGGGTTTGAGGTCGGGTTATGGGTATGTTCAGAGGTGGGGATCGAATTCTCATTGGAGGAAGGCTCCCCTTATACCATGATGAAGTTTGAAAAATATTGGCGGAAACTCCTTTGTTTGCTTTCAAGGAAAATTTTCCACACACAGATTCTATTGGATTGTACCAAAGATATATACAAGTAGTCAAAAGTTATTATAGGAAAAAAGCTAAAAATAAGCCTAACGTTTATAAGGCATTTACACAAGATTTTTCTAGTTGTTATAGACAAAATTTTAGCCTAGAAATCAAGATGACAGATCATGAGCTTGAATGAGCTTGATTTGAGGGATCTTCCTTGATACTCATTGCCTCTTTCTCTTAATGATATGGTCAATTAGGGCATGTCTCCAATAATGTACTACAAACTTTTTTAAAAAAGGGCTTTATTTGTTCATCAATTTTGCCTACCCACTCTCTTTGTTCTAGCTATGAATTAGGCAAAAGTTGCATAGTTCGTTTTAATCACAATAAATATCAAATTGCTTCGATTTAAGATTTAATCCACTACAACTTGTGGGGTCCTTCACATGTCCCTTCTTCCTTAGGCTCTCGATTCTATGCAATCTTCATTGAAGACCAATCAAGATTCACTTGGTTGTACCCCTGAAAAACCAAACTTGATTTTTGTGCGACCTTCATTCGGTTTCAAAGGCTTGTTGAAATTCAATTCTCCTATAAAATTAAAAGTCTTTTTGTGTGATAGAGTATATGAATTTACCAATACTCATTTTCGAACTCACTTGGAACATCATGACATTCAACATTTAATTTCATGCCCATACACACCTGCACAATAATGGAAGGGCAAAACGTAAGCATTGGCATATAACTGAAGTTGGCCTCACAATGCCATTCCATTCCCATGCTCTTTCTTCACTCTAGACTGAAGCTCCTCCACTGCAATGTTCATTATAAGCGGAATCCCAACTTCACTTCTCCAAGGCAGCTCTCCTTATGAAATCCTATTTAGCAAGAAACCCTCTTTTACTCTTTTTTCGAACACTTGGTTGCTTATGTTTCCCTTTCTTGCATTATTATAACTCACATAAGTTAGTTTCAAAAGCTCTCCTCATGTGTTCATTGGTGATAGTTCTATTCACAAAGGATTTCATTTTCTTGATTGAAGCAAACATCGTGCTTATGTTTGTCGACATGTTAACTTTGATGAACATAACTTTCCTTTTGCAGGCACCTCTCCACCTACATTTTCTTGTCTTAGTTTTTCTTTTTTTTTCTATTTTGATGCCCCCCAAATTTCTGTGCCCTCATCAATAAGCTCGCAAATCCCTATTGCCATTACTAAAGTTGCCTCATGCACATCTGTCAACCAAAGCTCTCATTCTTACTCTAAACCTTGTTGTCCATGTACACTCAGTCCTATTTCTTCCTCTCCTGCTTTAGAAAATCATTGTCCTTCCTCTTCCTCAAACATAACCATCTCCCTAGACTTGCCCAGCCTACTTGTTGAACCTACATCTGTTGCTTGATCATCCAAAAGTAATGGACGGAGAAATATTTTTTCAATTCTCAAAGGAAGAAATCAACAGATCTGCGGAACCTTTCTGCTTCTCGATTGTGATCAAGTTTCTTCGCCAACGTCCCTCTCTGGATGCGATTCGTGCGTTCATTGCCAGTCGATGGGGTCTGTCCTCTACCCCGGTGGTTTCCTCTATGAAATTGCCCCGAAACGTCTTCATCAGATTGACTACGGAAGCAGACTTTGTGAAAGCCCTGTCCCGTGAATCGTGTGAAGTGAATGGAGTGGCTTACCGTGTGGTCCACTGGTCTCCTAATTTTAATGAGGAACATGAACCTTCTAATGTTCCGGTGTGGATCCTCCTTTCCGGATTACCCCCCAATTTTTATCAAGAATCATTCCTTCGAATCTTCACTGCTCCGCTTGGTCGATTCATACGCAGAGATAATTCCACACGTTGTGCGACCCGAACTGATGGAGCGCGGCTTTGCTTGGAGATGGATGCTGCTAAGGAGCCAATTTCATACTTCTGGATTGGCACTCCTGGTCTGGCTACGAGCAGAAAACAAGAGATTATTTTTGAGACGTTGTCGGCGTATTGTGGTAAATGCAAAGTGCAGGGACATAACTCTAAGACCTGTCGAGCAGGTAAACCCAAGCAGGAGAACCGAAACAGGGGACGGAACAAAGAAAAGGATGTAAACACTTCATCTCCAGAAGAGGATGGTGAAATAAATAATCCTCTGTTTTTCTTCCCGAAACAGAGCTTGCTGAACTTGTGGCACCTTGTGAGGATGAAGTTAAAACTCAACATGGGATTCATGATCAGGAACGTATGACTGGAGAAGATGTTTCTGGTGGACCAGTTACAGATAATAAACGGGATGGTGAAATTCCAGTTCCTAGCTCTCCTGAGACTGAGTCCGCTGGTGCACCGAATGTCAGTCTGGAACAGCCTGGGAACAGCTTGGAAATCCACTCTGATCTGGGGAAGAATATGGAACTCAATACTCATTGTATTAGAGAAGGGATAGTGCCTTCGGAGGCTGCAGGTAACCTTCTGAACCAAAATGATACTTTCTCCTTTAATGTTGAACCGCTTCCTACTTTGATTCTAGAGGAACCTGCCATCATTACAATTGAGGATAATGATCTGAATATAAACACTAAAAGTAGCAAGGAAAATATTGACAATTATCCTGAAGATATTGTCTCTGAACCGGACCCCGATATCCCTCCAGATGTGTTACCTCTCTATAAGGAGTACCATTCGGAGTCTGAAGATAAATAGGTAAAGAAAACTTATAAGAAAAAAAAATTTGAGAAAGTTAGAAGCTCCACTCGGGTCATCACCCGCCCCTCTACTTTATCTTTATGAATAATTCTATAATAGTTTGGAACGTCCGTGGCATTGGTACCTCTCGTCGTAGATTAAAGGATTTAGTTTCCAAGTTCAAACCTCAACTGGTTGCAGTTCTTGAACCGTTTCAAAATGTGGACAAATCCATAAGATTGCAGCATTATCTTCAATTTGATTCCTTTTATTCTAATGTGGATGTTGGTGGTAAAATCTGGATCTTTTGGGCTAATTCTCTTGATATTCAAGTAGTGAGATCCAACTTGCAGTTTGTTTCATTTCGGGTTAACACTGGGTCTTTTCAGTTTTTATTAACTATAATCTATGCAAAGTGTAGTATGTACGAGAGAAAAATTATGTGGGAGGACCTTAGCTCCCAAGCTATGGGACCGGCTCCTTGTCTGTTTGCTGGGGATTTTAATATTATTCGAAATAATTCGGAGAGAAGGGGTGGATCTCCTAGATCTAATGTGGCGGTGGCGGACTTCAATGATTGGATTCACCAAGGTGGATTGGTAGAGATGAATTCTAAAGGTGGTATTTTTTCTTGGTGTAATGGGCAGTCGGGTCTTGCTAGGTCTTGGGCTAAGCTGGATCGTGTTCTTATGGATTTTTCTTTGCTTTTGCATTTCCCGAATGCGGTTTGCTCTTACTTGCCAAGAACAACTTCTGATCATGCCCCCATGGTTATTGAGTTCAAATTGGATCCTTCCTCTTACGGTCCTTCGCCTTTTCGCTTTCAACAAATGTGGGTGGATCATCCTCAATTCTTGTCGTGCGTCAAGCAGGCTTGGTCTGCTACTTTTGATGGCCATGCGCTCTCTAAATTGGCTTTTAAATTGAAGATTACTAAGGTCGCCTTACGTGAATGGAATAAACACAAGTTTGGCCGTACTAAAATGCATATTATATCTCTTGAGAAGCAAATTGAGGAGTTGGAAAAGAATCTTCAGCAAAATTGGGATGCTTCTACGGAGCGGGATCTTTTTGTTGCCTCAGCGGATTTGGATAATTGGCTCCGTCGAGAAGATACTAGATTGGCTCAAATGGCTAAGTTAAAATGGCATATGGAAGGAGACCAGAATAGTAAATTTTTTCATGATTGCCTTGCTAATAAACGGCGTAAAAAAGTGATGTACATGAGATCATCGAATGGTATGGTCTTTAACTCGCCGGAGAGTATTCATCAGGGTGCTGTGGATTATTTTTCTTCTTTTTTGCAGGGACTTTGTTACCTGATTTATCTACTCTTATTTCTCCTATTATTTATGATTCTGACAATTTGATGTTGTGTGGGATGCCTTCTATGAAGGAAGTGTCTTCTGCTCTGTCCTCTATTCCTTCTAACAGTTCTCCGGGACCTGATGGTTTTAGCTCAGGCTTTTTCAAAAGTTGTTGGGATATTGTGAAAGAAGATGTATTGGAAGCCATTTCTGAATTTTTTAATTCAAAATATCTTCCAAGATTTTTCACTGCATCTTTTCTGGTCTTAATTCCAAAGGTTGATAATCCCTCTGGGTTTGATAAATTTAGGCCAATCAGCCTTTGCTCGGTTTTCTATAAAATATGCTCCAAAATCATTGTTAATCGGCTGACAGGTCTCCTCTCAAGAATGATTTCGTGGGAACAAGGAGCTTTCATTCCAGGGAGAAGTATCTTTGATAATATTACCATTACTCAGGAAATGATTCACTCCATTAATAAAAAGGCCCATGGTGGTAATATCATGATTAAATTAGATATGGCTAAAGCTTATGATCGTGTGGATTGGTTGTTTCTTCTGGAGGTACGTCGTTGTTTTGGGTTTTCTTCTAATTTTTGTGATCTTATCAGAACATGCATCTCGACTCCTTGGTATTCTATTATGATGAATGGCACTATTAAAGGATTTTTCAAAGCTGGCCGAGGTTTACGTCAGGGTGATCCTCTTTCTCCTGATCTATTTATTATACTTCAAGAGATCCTCTCTAGATTGATCAAGCAAAGTGTGGAGGCCAAAAAATTTGGTCAATTCTCCCAGGCCCGAGGTATGCCCAGAATCTCTCATCTTATGTATGCTGATGATGTCGTTATTTTTTCTAATGGTAGCTCTCAAGCTATAAGGGAGATCTTATCTGTGATCCATAAATATGAGAGTTGGTCGGGTCAGTGTATCAATCAATCTAAATCTGCCATTTTCTGCTCCCAAAAAATCTCTACTGTTCGCAAAAACTTATTATTACGGAAGACTGGATTTTCAGAAGGATCTTTCCCTTTCAAATATCTTGGAGTGCCTATTATTTTGGGTCGTCTCAAACAGGTTCATCTGGAAGATATGCTGGCTAATATCCAAAAGAAAATTTCGGGGTGGAAGATGAGATTTCTGTCGATGGGTGGCCGTCTTACCTTACTTCGTCACGTTATTTCTAGTATGGCTCTTCATCTTTTTGCTGTCCTTCAAGTCCCTCAAGCGACTATTAAAAACATTCACCGGATGATGAGTACTTTCTTTTGGGGGGAGCACAATGGCAAAGGTAAGAAAAAATGGGTGGCCTGGAATTCTATCTGCCGTCCAGTGGAGGAAGGAGGTTTGGCGCTTAGAAACCTCGATGATATGCAGAAAGCCCTTCATGCCAGATTTGCTTGGAATCTTATTCAAGGTAATTCTTTATGGGCTACTTTTTTTAAGAGTAAATATGTGGGTTTAAAACCTTGGACCCTGGTTGATCCTACTAAGGGTACTAGGTTTTGGAAAATGATTACTCAATCTATTCCTTTGATCTTGGATAATTCTAAATGGCGTCTTAAGGATGGGAAGATTTTTTTTCTGGTATGATAAATGGAGAGACAGAGGTCCTTTAAGCAATGATATGAATATTGTGGGGCATCCCAATCTTCTCGTGAAGGATTGTCAATTAAATAATGTTTGGGATGTCGATTTTATTCGTCAGTTAGTGGGGCCGGATCAAATTGATGAAATTTTAGAGGATCTTTGCAAAGCGAAGCCTGGTATGGATGTTCTGATTTGGACTAAAAATGATAATGGTATGTTTTCTACTAAGTCGGCTTGGGATTGTATCCGCATTAGAAGTGATATTATTGAAGGTCATTCCTGGATTTGGCATAAGAGTCTCCCTCTTAAAATGTCGTCTCTCATGTGGAAAGCTTGGTATATGGCCCTTAGTGTTGATCATCATCTTCGTCGTATTGGCATCCCTATTACCTCTCGTTGTGATTGTTGTGCTAATGGTCACTTTGAGGACCAAAATCATGTTCTTTTTGCAGGTGATATTGCTAATTATACTTGGCGGTATTTTGGGGCTTATCTTGGGATCCCGATAGGTCAAAATTGGAAAGATACAGTGAAAAGGTGGTTTCGTCGAGCTAATAATTCGTCTCAAGTTGGTATTATCTTGGGAATTCTTCCGATGATTATAACTTGGAGACTATGGCGGAGGCGCTGCTTGGCGCGTATGGAGGGCCGCTTTGAGCTTGTTTCAGAAATTATTCATTCTGTTCGTTGGTGGATTAGTCTTATATGCCGTGATATGCATGCTAGTTCTCACATTTCCAGTTTTGATTTGCAGGTATTGAAAAGTTTGAATGTCCAGGCTGTTCTTATCCCATTTCGGCGTTGCAAAACTATCAGCTGGAATCGTCCTTCGGAGGGATGGGTCAAGCTTAACACAGATGGCAGCAGTTTGGGTAACCCTGGTGCCTCACTGGTGCCTCAGGGATAGGTGGGATCATTAGAAATAATCATGGAAAACTTATTCACGCTTTCTCCTCATTCATTGGCATAGGCTCTAATAATCGGGAAGAACTTCTAGCCCTTCTTCATGGGCTCCAGGTTTGTAAATCTTTATCTCTTAATTTTGTGCATATTGAGCTTGATTCTATGAATGTTATATCCTGGTGGAAGAGCAAGAGATGTGGGGTGTGGTATCTGGAGGATTTCTGGGAGGAAATAATCGACATTATGGACTCCATGACCTACTCGATAAACCATGTTTTTAGAGAGGGAAATAAAGTCGCTGATTGGTTAGCCAAACAGGGAGCTTCTGGAAAAGACTTAGCAGTTTTGCATTTAACGGAGATCCCCCGTGCATTGCGGGGACTTATCCGTATGGATTACTCAGGTTTACCGTCTTTGCGTCTTAGTTAGTTTTGAGTTTTTGTTGTTTGTTGTTTTTTTTTTTGTTGTTGTTTTTGTTAGATTTTTTTCCGGCAAGGTTTTTCCTGCATGCTGGGTTTTTCGTTTGTACCCCAGATGCTTGTCTTTGTAACCACGGTTTTCCTCCGCCACAAGTGAGGGCTATTAATAAAATTGGGGAGGGGTCACTAGTGTACATGTGACCCTAACTTTTTCTAAAAAAAAAAAAAAAAAATCATCCACTCTAAACACCCCACCATCTTCGCGCCTGTTAACACACAAAATTGTAACCCCAGAAAAAGCTTATGTCTTCAAGCCTAACGCATAGCCTGCCATCATTGGTTTGCAATGTTCTCAAGTTTTCGTTCTTTTTTACCTCTCAAAAAACCAAAAGGACTTAGGTCAACCTTAAAGAATCTTGAATGGATAGGTGCAACGGATGAAGAAATACGAGCCCTGGCCTACATCATAATCAGACTTGCACTTAGTGCCTAGGCCAAGCAATCATAATATCGTTGGTTCTCATTGGTTTTTGGCACCAAGCTTAAACCAGTTGGCGCTCATGTAGAACATTATAAAACACATTTGGTGGCTAAAAGATATACACAATTGCCTGGTTTGGATTTTCATGAGACCTATTGTAACACTCCGTATTTTAATGTATTTTTAATTAAAAGATTATTTTTATTAATTAAAAAATTTATTCTCTTGTTTTAAAATTGTCAGATTTTTTTTAGTTGGTTTATTTTATGATTTTTAATTTTTTGGAAATTATTTTGATGTGCTTTCTTAATATTAATTGTTGTTATGCATTTAAATTTCTTTTCATATTAAATTAAATGATTGTTGGATTTAATTATTTTATTTTCATGTAATCACTATGTTTGAATTATTTTATTTAATTTGCTGTTTTGAAATCTTTTTCGTTGGATCATTTTTGTGACCCGAGATGTGAAGATTTGACCTAATTTCTTCTCCTTTCTTTTTCTTTTTTCCTCTTTTCTCTTTTTCTTCTTTCTTTTTCTTCCTTTTCTTTTTCTCCCCTGCTTCCCTTCCGCGTGCGTGACACCCCTTCCCTCTCTCCCCGTGCGATTTCTTCTTCCTCCAGCCACTGCCGTCGTGCACTGCCGTGTGCCTCACCGCCGCTGCCGTTCGCTTCCCCACCGGCCGGCGACCAGCCTCCTCCATTCCCAGCTCCTCCCGCGCAGCCGTTAGCTCTCGCGTGCAGCCGCAAGCCGTGGCATTCCTTGCGTCGTTGCGCCGCCGTCGCTCCACCTCCGGCCACCATCTTCTCACCACATCATCCTCGACCTCTTAGCAACCTAATGCACCCAACCCCAGTTTCGATTTGCCACCGGTGAAGCCCCACCATCAACATTTCCGTTTTGAACATTTTGCCTTCAACCGCCCTCTATGCTGCCACCCATGGCCAACCACCACTACCATTAGCTTCACTGACATCCCTAAGCCCTTCCCTATCAATTTCGGGTCTTGGTTTGTCCCTGTTCAAAAGTGAGTTTTTGAGACCCACGGCCACCGTGCATTTTGCATTGTTCTGTTGCTGTGTTACCACTTCTTACATCTCCGTGATCCTTCAAAAATTATAATATAGCACTGTAAGTATTTTTCCAAAGAACTTTCGTGATTTAAATGTATTTTTGCACTAACTTATTTTACTGTGAACTGGTTGGTTTTGTCGGACTGAGTCCAAGGAGTAAGGGGGTCGGATGGATTGGTGGATGAAGTTGTTTGTGTGTTTGGGCTGTGTTGAGTGTTGTTGGATGTTGGATTTTTGGACGTTTCATGTACATTGCATATTTGCATGCATGATCATGTTTGTAAAGGAAACTGAGTTTTCGTGTAATTGCATTCATGTTGATGTGTTTATTGAAAACTGGGTTTTCATGTGAGAAAGGATTTTTGGTTGCGTGTGTATCACGATCCCAAGCCGAGATGGGGCATTATCTCGGTGGAGCTCCTCTGGTCACTTGGGAGCAGAATATACTAAGTGACATCCCCTAGGTTGTCGCTGGGCGACAATGAGATCGGACAGGATGGTAACGCTCTCGTGCCGACTCCGTGACCCCTTTGCTGGCTGGGGCTAAAGGATGCTTGGCCACGTACGCGCTGAGCGCGGAACTGGGCATCGCTCGTTACGAAGTCACACGCACGGTCGTTACCCATGGTGTGACAAAGGGAGCCAGGGTGTGCGGATGGTCCCTAGGGGAGATCATGGTGCATACGGTAAAATTGGTTAAAGGGTCATTTTCTGGGAAAATGGCGAGTTTTTGGATAAATGGATTATTGGGCTATTTTCTGGAAAAATAGCGTGTGTTGGATAAAATAATTTTGTGTAGGTCATTTTCTGGGAAAAAGACGGATTATTATTTTTGTGCCAAATGGGATTTTGGCGTGCGTTGGTAAATGTTCATTTTCGAGAAAATGATATTTTTGAGAATAATGAATACTTCATCATATGCATGCATGTTGGTTGCATTAATGCATTTTTATTCTCGTGAGTTGTTTGGTTTATACTTACCTGCGGTACCGTTTTATGGTAATGCAGCTTTTGATGCAGATGAAGTTGAGGGTGATCCTGAGGATTCGGCTCCACTCGAGGAGTGATTTGGGATCACTCGTATTTGTTTGGACTTGTTTATATTTTATTTTGGGATGACTGTATAACTCTTTTTAATCATTTTTACTTATGTAAAATTGTATTAAAAATTCTGGTACTTAGTTGACTTACTTAAATTATCCACTGCGTTGTTTATTGTACATTGTTCCATGTACACACACTTGGCACTATCGTTGGGATGCGTGACCGTGTTGTCATCATCAGTGTGTCTCGATTTTCGTGTTCCCGTACATGGTTGTCGGGGGCACGTGGTATCAGAGCAGTTAGGCTTTGAGTAAAACCACATGTCCCTTAGGTGAGATACCAGAAATTTTAAAAGTTGTAAATTAAAATTAGTTAATTTAAAGTATGTGGTTTTTATTTGTTTTATTTAGTTTATTGTTTACTACTTTGTTTGTTTATTTATTTTATTGTATGTTATTTTATTTTATTTGTTTTATTTTATGGTAGGTTATTTTATTTGTTTTAATTATTTTATTGTGTACTACTTCATTTGTTTTATTCATTTTGTCGTATGTTATTTTATTTATGGAATTTTACTTTGTTTTGTTTTGTTTTGTTTTATTTTGTTTGTTTGGTTCGGAGTTGAAAAGTGGGTTAAGGGTTGTGCTATGTCAGGAAGATGGTACGACTGTGAATGTCATTGTTAGGCTTGAATATTTAGTGTTTTAGGCCTGAACTCTTGGTGATTGGTTTGTTTTAATATCGAGACTCGAACGACATGGTTTAGGTGAACTCTATGGAGTAGGAACTCAAGTTGCAACTGAGGAGGGGAGTAGTTTTAAATTGCTTAGGATAATTGAGATCTTCGGTTTCGTAGAATTTATGTATTGAGTATATGAGGTAGGAGATTGTAAGTTCAACAAACTTCAACGTTAGATTTATGAGAAGTTCATCTAAGGTTTGAGGCCCCATAGTTTTTAGGAAATAAGTTTATTGGATTTAAGGTGGTAGGTTCAACAAGCAATTGAGGGATTACTTAGATTAGAAGTTTTTGATCTTGTCGACTTTGATAAGCAATTTGATAACATTTGGGGCTTCAGAATTTACGAGCTTTATAAGGTGAATGTTTTAGATTTAAGGTCATCGATCTTGAGGATTTCAGAAAATGATTCTTATTTGGTTTAAGGTTTTAGAATTGCAGAGTTGAAGGGATGAATTATAATAGGATTTGAGTTCTTAGTTTTGTTGACTTGGTAGGCTAGCTTGATCTATTCCAACGATTAAATAGTAGGTAACCATTAAGATATGATTGATGAGAGTTGAGTTATTAATGTGAGAATTTTTCAGGAGAGAATTTCTTTGGAGATGATGCGGATTTAATTAGGAAGTGATTCCTGTTGATTTCGAGGATATAGGTCTAGATGATGGAAATGGTAGTGATGGACCACTTACACATTTGGAGCATATTTTGTTTTGGTTAAGGGTGGATGAGATCGATGCGTAGTAGTGGTGAGTATTTATGGATTTCAGAGAGTGCAGGTCCTAGACTCATTTTTGGCTTAGAAGAAGTGGCTTTGGTGGGTGTTGTAGAGGAGTCGATACAACAATATTAAGTTCAAGTGACCTTGGCTTTGAGTTTTGATGAGTTGATTAGAGTGTTCAGTTGAAGTGGGTTACCCAGTATAATGATGGTTAGCAATAATTGTTGTGATTACCTTCATAAATTAATTATGACTTGAGGACACCTAGGAATTTAAATTGTGAGGCTATACTTTCCTTTGGAGACTGAGCACCCAGTTGAGAGAATTATGGACATTGTTATTTAACTTGAAGAGAGATGGATGGGTCGTCATGTATGGTGTATGATAAGATCTTGGAAGTTGAAGCTTAGGCATTAGAGATGGATAATATGATCAAGTATGTGAGTTAATAAAGCATTAGGATCCATGGGTGCTTTGCAATGGCTTTGGTGGATTGAAGATTTGAGCAGTATAGCTTGCCTTAAGGTTTAATAGTGATGTGCTATTGAAGGAACTAGTCGTGCTAATACTAGCTTATAGGAGTAGAAATAGGTGGGGCAAGTTACCAAAATGGTTTCGAAAATGTTTTGATGAAGTCAATGGTGGTTCATAGTGAGTTTAGTCACCGCTAGATTAGATGTTGTTCAGAATGTAGGTGATGAGCATTTGGGTTTAGGTTGTCAGGTAAAGTTGATAGGTGCTCTTATTTGTTGTCCGGGTTGGAATCGAGTCTTTTAGGGTATGTTCATTATCTTAGATGAGACGGATGTATTTTGGGGTGATATTACTTGTTTTCAATTTGGGATACTGAGGTTGATTGATATTGGGTTTTCGTCTATGATAATGGATGTATTTTGTGGAATATTGATTTTGATCAAGGCAGCGGGACTTAAATGCGGAATATGAGTGATAACTCTTGGTTTTGGAAAGAGAATGCTTTCTACCAAAATGTGATAAGACTTTTTGGTTAGTAGGTACGAAGCCACCTTGTACTCGATGGTGTTAGTTTTATGAGGACATAAAGTTTATACATGTGGCGTATATCAGAGTGCACAACAGAAGCGTGATATTTTTGGTTATAGTTAGGAGTTCAGATTTTGTGCTGATTTTGAGGAATTAGTGGTGACTTGAAATTTTGAGAAGATATTTGTAATTGGAGATTAATCATTTGGTTGTGCAAAAATTGTTATTGATGGTTAACTTTGGAAGTGGCCTATAGGTTACCAAAGGTAGAATTCAATGAAGGTTTAGAAGTTATAGTATAGGAAGCGATTGAGGTTAGCACATATTATTGTATGGAGCTATTAATCATTGGAGTTTACTGGATGTTGTATTAAGGTTCTTGTGAGATTTTGGCATGTGTTGGTAAATGTTCATTTTCGGGAAAATGATGTTTTTGAGAATAATGCATACTTCATCATATGCATGCATGTTGGTTGTATTAATGCATTTTTATTCTCGTGAGTTGTTTGGTTTATACTTACCTGCGATATCGTTTTAGGGTAATGCAGATTTCAATGCAGATGAAGCTGAGGGTGAGCCTGAGGATTCGGCTCCACCCGAGGAGTGAATTGGGATCACTCGTATTTGTTTGGACTTGTATTATATTTTATTTTGGGATGACTGTATAACTCTTTTTAATAATATTTACTTAAGTAAATTTGTATTAAAAATTCTGGTACTTGGTTGACTTACTTAAATTATCCGCTGCTTTGTTTATTGTATACTATTGCATGTAGACACACTTAGCACTATCGTTGGAATGCGTGACCGTGTTGTCATCATCAGTGTGTCTCGATTCCCGTGTTTCCGTACATGGTGGTTGGGGGCGCCACACCTATAGCCCTTTTGTAAAAGACACCACTGTCCGAGTTGTGCTTTCTCTTGTCTTCATGACCCATTAGTCTCTAACGCAATTGAACGAAAAAAAAAACATTTCTTCATGGTTCTTTATCTGAACAAATCTACATAGAGCAACCACCTAGTTGCACTAACCCGGAATTTCCCACTCATGTCTCTCGGTTGCAAAAAGCTTTATATGAACTAAAGCAAGCTTTGCATACTTAGTTTCACAAATTCAACTGCTTTTTAGTTAAAATTGGTTTTCAAAGCAGCAAAGCATATTCTTCTTTTTTTGTCTACCACAAGCCTACTGGCAACATATACTTGTTAGTTTATGTAGACAATATTGTTGTGATAGGCAACGACACCGAGCTTCTTGATAATCTTATTGGTCAACTAGGTCATGAATTTTTCATGAAAGTTCTCTAGCCACTACATTACGGCTGTGTTTGGTTCCTTGACTGAACTTAGTTCAGTTGAGTTTGGTTCAAATTTAGACTTCTTCTAACATCCAAACACCCAACTCTCAAATAACTAAACTCATCTCAACTCAAAACCTCTTTACACGTGGGACCCCCAATCATTTTCAACTCAACACAACTTTACTCGCGGGATACAAAACCTTTTTCAGCTTCCCGTAAATATATCTTGTAATGCCCCGTACCAGGATAGGCCGGAGAATTAGTACCTATCACTTACAAACCTGTCTTCCAAAGTATCTAAAAACTCCAAAGATCTCATAAATAGTGCACGATCTCATATTTTCCAAATAACTATAATATAAACTCCATAAGTCATCATAACAAAATAGCATAAACCAAAGGAATATCCCAATAATCTCAACATAATAAACTGATATAGCCTTAAATCTCAATATTTCTAAATAACGAAAAAAAACTTCAAAACTCAAATTAAACCCTTCTACTAACAATGGTACCCTTAGGTACTCGCCCTTCTATTCATAACTAGTCAAGCTCCAATTTCTATTCCTGACCCTCAGCTGGATCATCAATATCATCTGAAAAATATTGAAGATAAGTGGTGAGTTATCAACAACTCAATAAGCAGAAAAGCCTATACTAGTGTGTAAACATGAACCCTTTTTAGAAAGTTTGGTATGCATAAGCTAAACATTTCATTTTCATATGCACATCTTAGAACGTATTAACAAAAAATCAAAGCGATTTTTTAATCTTTTCACATTCATAAACCATTTTCATATTCAAGAACGCTTTGGCATAACATAATTGAACATCTTTATGTTATCATAACATATCGTATCGTATCAAATCTCATACCATATTTAACTCCCGTGGTAGGTGCTATCCCCGGTGGCTAAATCAGGCAGTATCATATTGCAAAACTTCCCCTTTTTCAATCTCGGAATCCTGAGTGTGCACACAGTTAAGAACACATAAAAGACCACTTTGTTTCCAAAGTAGTTGCACTCATATCATATCATATCATACCATGTTGGTACCAACCATATCACGTGAACCAGTATCATCATATCAGAATCATATTCAGAATCAGAATAAAAACAGATAAGTATGCCAAAGCTTTTTCATATTCATATCATATCAAACCACGTGTTGAACATATTCATATCTTTTCCATTTGATAAAAAACAAACCCAAATCATTTTATATCATACGTACAAAAATTCACAGATATCGCATTCGCTCTTTTGTACATTTCAGAAACATGTCAAATATTGCTCATGTCTACACAATTTATGTCAAAAGCATTTCTTTTTTCTTTCATACGTATCTCATGAGTGAATGCAAAATATAGACTGAGGTTGTTTTTCACATTTTACTTGTAAAATAACATGCACATTTTTACAAACCAACCTCAATTCATTTTTTTTTGCAAATCAAACATAGGAACCCCGCTTACCTGACTCCTGCAGCGTATTATCTATGCCTTGAAAACGACCTCTATCAGTCTCTTCACCTATAAAAAATATATATAAACTAAGTATTAAAGACCAACACAATTTTGATCTAAAAATTAAAGACCCAAATTCTAAACCATATTTCAGTAAATTTAACTCAACTCAAACAACCATATAATCACTTGGACAGCCCACACTTCAACCCAAAATACCATATACAATTTCAATATAGTCCTATACACTCACTGAAGACAACATCAAAACTCGAATAATCAATATATCAGTCCCCTCCAATGGCCCCTAACTCCAAGCAACCACCAACAACTCAACCAATTCAGCAATAATGTATCTCCAAATAATTTACACTCCACTTCATCAGTCATATAAAAACCCGAATAGTATAAAAACAACCGCCACTACACAACCCCGAGTATCCATTAAATTCACTGCACGTCCCACCCAAATAATCCAAACTCCGAAACTATTCCAACACATGGTGTTCGCTTACACAAAAAAATGCCAAAGAAAACCCACATACTACACTATATGAAAACATGACCCAGAATAAAAATAATTGAAGTGATTTTGTGTGTGCGGGCGAGAGGAACAGAGAAAAAGAATGGGTTACCGGCGAATAATAAAGTCACTAGTGGTGGCTTCGATGGTTACAAGGCTTCAGGGATTAACGAAAATGCAGCACAAAAATACACAACAAATAAAATAAAATCTGCACTGGAGAGAAAGAGAGAGTGCCGACAGTGAAGGCCTGTGTTTCAGAATCAAGGTGTAAAATGAGAGAAAGAGAGAGAGAGAGAGATACCTGAAGACAAAAGATCACCGAGCGAGAGAGGAAGATGAGATGGGTCTGTTGAGAGAGCTAAAGCTTTGAGGAGAAAAACCAACAACAAGGGAAAAAAACTGAACTGTCGAGTAGAGAGAATGGGATTAGAGGAGTAGTTTCGGTAGAAACAGAGGAGAGGAAAAGAAAATGGAGGAAACCATCGGGGGGTGAGGGAAGAAAAAGAAAGGGGATGACTAACCTACTAAAACGATGCCGTTTCGAGGGTTTTCGGGCTGGGCTTCTATTGGTTGGGCTACGGGCCTGGGCTTCACGTTCTCCCCCTTACAAAAAAATTCCGTCCCCAGAATTTGCTACAAGCTATCAAAATTCTCTTTGAACAAGTGTTGGTACTTAACTTGCATCTCTTCCTCGAATTCCCAAGATGCTTCGTTAACAACATGATTATTCCATAACACTTTAACCAAATGAATAGTTCGAGTCCGTAACACTTGTTCTTTCTTGTCCAAAATTAGTACTGGTTCCTCGGGGTAGGTCATATTCTCTTGAATCTGAAGTGGTTCATGATCTATAACGTGGGTGGGGTCATGGATTTACTTTCTCAACATAGACACATGAAACACGTTATGCACTCCCGAGAATGCCGGTAGTAAAGCCACCTTGGAAGCCACTGGTCCAATCTGATCAAGAATCTCAAACGGTCCAATATATCTTGGGCTCAACTTACCCTTCTTTCCGAATCTCATGACTCCTTTCATTGGTGCTATCCTAAAAAATACTTTATCTCCAACCTCAAATTCTAACTGGCAACGACGTTTGTCTGCATAACTCTTTTGTCGGCTCTGAGTTGCTTTCATTCTAGCCCGAATGGTATCTATCTTCTCTGTGGTCTGCTGAATAATCTCTGGACCCAAAAGTTTCCTTTCACCTACTTCATCCCAATACAATGGAGATCTGCACCTTCGGCCATGCAAAACCTCGTAGGGTGTCATTCCAATGCTAGCCTGGAAACTATTATTATAAGCAAACTCGACCAATGGTAAATCTCGCATCCAAGTTCCCTTAAAATCCATCACACATGCCCTCAACATGTCTTCTAAGATTTGAATAGTCCTTTCTGACTACCCATCTGTCTGAGGGTGAAAAGCAGTACTGAAATTTAACTTAGTACCCATTGCCTCTTGTAAGCTTCGCCAGAACTTGGAAGTGAAACGAGGGTCTCTATCCGACACAATGGATACCGGTACTCCATGCAACCTCACTATCTCCTGCACGTACAACTCAGCTAGTTTCTCCAGTTTATAAGAAACTTTAATGGGCACAAAACGAGCGGTCTTCGTTAAGCGATCCACGATCACCCATATGGCATCTTGTCCACTCAATGTCCTTGGTAGGCTTGTCACAAAGTCCATGGAGATATGTTCCCAGTTCCATTCTAGAATCTGGAGTGGCTATAATAATCCTACTGGTCTCTGATGCTCCGCCTTCACCTGTTGGCAAGTTAGGCATTGTTCCACAAATTTAGCAATTTCTCTTTTCATACCATTCCACCAAAAAGATTCTCTCAAGTCCCGATACATCTTGGTACTCCCTGGGTGAACTGTGTACAAGGAACGGTGTGCTTCTTCAAGAATTATCCTTTTTAGTTCAACATTAGCTGGTACGCATAATCTACCTCTAAACCTGAAAACTTCATCCTCGGAAACACTAAAATCAGGTTTGTCCCCGTTCCCGACTTCTTGCACTAGCTTCACCAACCCTAAGTCCACTTTCTGAGTAGCTTTGATTCTATCTATCAAGGCTGGTTGAACTATCAAACTAGCCATGAAAGTATTTGTGTCACTAGCAATGACCTCAATACCAGCTCTTTTTAAGTCCATTATCAACCTATATGTGGGTGTAAGGGCTGCGACTGCTAGTCCCATTGACTTCCTACTTAGGGCGTCGGCTACAACATTAGCTTTGCCTGGGTGATAATTAATGGTGCAATCATAATCCTTGATCAACTCAAGCCATCTCCTTTGCCTCATATTTAATTCCTTTAAAGAAATATTTCAAATTCTTGTGATTCGTATAAATTTTGCACTTTTTCCTATACAGATAGTGTCTCCAAATCTTAAGTACAAAAATGAATGTCGCGAGTTCCAGATCATGTGTGGGATAATTCTGCTTATATACTTTCAATTGGCGTGAGGCGTATGCTATAACCTTCCCATGTTGCATCAGTACACACCCCAATCCAAGCCTTGATGCATCGCTATAGACAACAAATCCACCTCTAGCCGTGGGGACTGTTAACACTGGAGCTGTCATTAATCTCTGTTTCAACTCTTGGAAGCTTTCTTCACACTTTGTTGTCCATTCAAACTTATTATTTTTCCAGGTGAGTGCAGTGAGAGGAACTGCTATTCTGGAGAAACCATCAATGAATTGATCGTAGTAACCTGCCAATCCCAAGAAGCTTCTAACCTCATGAACATTCTTCAGTGCCGAGCAATTAACCACTGCTTCCACTTTTCCTAGGTCCACTGAAATGCCATCTTTCGAACAACATGCCCGAGAAAGGTGATTGAATCAAGCCAAAATTCACACTTCTTCAGTTTAGCAAACAACTTTTTATCTCTTAGTGTCCCAAGTACCAACTTCAAATGTTCTTCATGCTCAGTCTTGCTTTTGGAGTATATCAGTATATCATCAATAAAAACAACCACAAACTTATCCAAAATTAATGGACCACCCTGTTCATCAAATCCATGAATACTGCTGCGGCGTTAGTCAGGCCAGAATGCATGACCAAAAACTCATAATGGCCATAACGGGTCCTGAAAGCTTCTTAGCCATGTCTTCTGCCCTGATCTTCAATTGATGGGAACCTGATCGAAGATCAATCTTTGAAAATACCTGAGCACCATGAAGCTGATCAAACAAATCTTCTATACGGGGTAGTGGGTACTTATTCTTTATGGTCACCCGATTAAGTTCTCTGTAATCAATACACATTCTCATCGATCCATCATTCTTCTTCAGAAAGAGAACTAGAGCTCCCCAAGGTGATACATTGGGCCTGATGAAACCCTTGTCCAACAAATCTTGCAACTGCTCCTTGAGTTCCACTAATTCAGACGGCGCCATCTGGTAAAGTGCTTTCGAAAGGGGTGCCGTGCCTGGGACTAATTCAATAGCAAACTCTACCTCCCGCTCGGGCGGAAGTCTAGATAAATGTTGTAGGAAAACCTTTGGATATTCACTCACAACAAGTATCTGTTCTAACTTCAACTCCTCTTTTGGTGATTCTACCACGCAAGCTAAGAATCCCTGACAACCATCACATATCAATTTTCCAACCTGAATGACAGATATGATGGGTGGATGCAACCTTACTTTTGACCCTGTGAACCGAAATTCACTTTCTTTTGGGGGTCTAAAAACCACTTCTTTTTTAAAACAATCAATATTGGCGTGGTACCAAGCCAGCCAATCCATACCCAAAATCACATCAAACCCAATCATGTTAAACACTATTAAATCTGCTGGCATTAATCTTCCCTCAATAGATAAAGGACACCCTGATAGAATCTCATCACAGACCACCAAAATTCTTGTTGGGGTCACGAGCACTAACTTGTACTTGAACTTTTCGGTTTCTAAAGTGCAAAATCTAGAGTAAATCATGGAAACAAAAGAATGTGTCGCTCCCGAGTCAAATAACACAGTGGCATTATTAGAAAACAAAGAAAGGGTACCTGTGGTCACAATCAACATCATTCATGAACTAAAATTTCCAAGTCTTAACATCGACCAATAGATTAATATCTTAAAATAAATCAAAGAAGTCATACCAGTGTTCACATCATTTCTATCCTCAGCCTCTCTAGGTGTCAGAGCAAAAACTCGTGCAGGCGCAGTAGTACGCTGGATGTTGCCTTGTGCTGTCCCTATTGCTCTTGGTGGTGGTGGCTTGTTGCTGTCCAATTGCAATGGGCAGTCTCTAAGATAGTGACCCAGTTTGCCACAACGGAAGCATAGTCCCACCTCCATCCTGCGTACCTTGGCATGTACTCGGTTGCAAGTTCTACATTGATATGCTTGTTGGGTGCCCTGAACTGGCTTCTGACCCGTGCTACTACCTTCATTCATCTTTTTCGACGATCCCTGGTCTATGCTAGAATGATATCCATATGTTGTGGTCCTCTTCCTCTGATCATGGAATGACGCGCTCCTTTGAAGGCTTCATTCAAAAACTGTGGCCTTATTTACCAACTCTGAAAAGTTCCGAATCTGGAAGCCCACTACTCGTTCATAAAGTTTTTTATTCAGCCCTTGCTCGAATTTACTTGCCTTCTTTTCCTCATCTGGAATTAGATACGCAGCAAAATGGGATAACTCAGTAAATCTAGCTGCATACTGATGTACCGTCATAGTTCCCTGTACCAATGTGGTGAATTCCTTAGCCTTGTGCTCTCGGACAGAGCTTGGGAAGAAGCGTTCAAGAAAAATTTGCTTGAAATGTAGCCAACTAACTATTTATGTCCCTTCCACTTCTCTAATGGTTATTTAAAAAATCCACCATCTTTTCGCCTCCCCAGTCAGCCTGAACGTGGCGTATGCCACCTTTTGTTCATATGTGTAGGTTAGTATTCGCAATATTTCCTCTATGTCCTGAATCCAATCCTCCACCAGGGTTGGTTCGCCTCTCCCATTAAATAAAGGGGGTGCATACGATTGAATTATTCTACAGTACAACCTCCTTCATTATAATTTTGTTGGCGACCCAAGGGATTCTACGCGAGGTCATCTATTAATTGATGAGCCACTGCTCGTAGTACTTCTGAAGCACTCGGGTTTGCGTTAAGATCCGACATCCTGACAAAATAACTTGGATCTTAAGCAATCGTTTAAAAAAAAATTATGAAGTTCATATAAACATAAATAATTAGTGGTATCCATAAAAGAAACATATATATATATATATAATATTTCAAAGCAATAAATGTACCTATAATAAAGAGAAAAGAAGTACACGCAACAATAGTAATGATAAATCTCCAAAGTCTAAAACTTTAACTCCATCAAATCTATTTAAAAAGTCTCCGGAATCAAACTAAACCACAAACAACAAGAATTCATCTCATAGACCCGTAAAATCCTACACATCAAAATCATTCCTAAAGTCTGCAAATTCTAAGACCTCGAAAAGCTATAATATTCTACCTTATAGTCCATTCCACTATCACATCAAATCTGAAAATGATTTCGTAAAGTCTATCTATACTTTAGAATCTCACAAACTATAGTTAGCAGAACCTCAAACCTGTCTTTGATATCAAATGTAACGCCCCATACCTGGATGGGCCGAAGAATTAGTACCTGACACCTACAAACCTGTCTTCCAAAGCTTTTAAAAAGGCCAAAGATCTCATAAATAGTGCACGATCTCATATTTTCCAAATAACCATAATATAAACTCCATAAGTCATAATAACAAAATAACATAAACCAAAGGGGGTCCACAATATCCCAATAATCTCAACATAATAAATTGATACATCCTTAAGTCTCAATAGCTCTAAATAACGAAAAACAACTTCAAAACTCAAATTAAACCCTTCTACTAGCAATGGTACCCTTAGGTACACGCCCTTCTATCCATATCTAGTCAAGCTCCAATTTCTATTCCTGACCCCCAGCTGGATCATCAATATCATCTAAAAAATATTGAATATAAGGGGTTAGTTATCAACAACTCAGTAAGCAGAAAAACTTATACTAGTGTGTAAACATAAGCCATTTTTAGAAAGTTTGGTATGCTGAAGCAAAACATTTCATTTTCATATGCACATCTCAGAACGTATTAATATAAAATCAGAGCGGTTTTTCAATATTTTCATATTCATAAACCATTTTCAAATTCAAGAACGCTTAGACATAACATAATTGAACATCTTTATCTTAATATAACATATCGTATCGTATCGTATCTTATACCATGTTTAACCCCCGTGGTAGGGTTGTGCTATCCCCGGTGGCCAAACCAGACAGTATCATATTGCGAAACTTTCTCTTTTTAAATTTCGGAGTCCTGAGTGTGCACACAGGAAAGAACACATAAAAGACCACTTTGTTTCCAAAGTGGTTGCACTCATATGATATCATACCATGTTGGTACCAACCATATCACGTGAACCAATATCGTCATATCAGAACCATATTCAGAATCAGAATAAAAACAGATAAGTATGCCAAAGGTTTTTCATATTCATATCAAATCAAACCACGTGTTGAACATATTCATATCTTTTCCATTTGATAAAAAACAAACCCAAATAATTTTATATCATACGTACAAAAATTCACAGATATCGCATTCGCTCTTTTGTACATTTCATAAACAAGTCAAATATTACTCATGTCTACACAATTCATGTCAAAATCATTTCTTTTTTCTTTCATACGTATCTCATTAGTGAATGCAAAATATAGACTAAGGTTGTTTTTCACATTTTCTTTTTAAAATAACATGCACGTTTTTACAAACAAACCTCAATTCATTTCTTTTTATGCAAATTTAGCAAAGGAACCCCGCCTACCTGACTCATGCAGCGTATTATCTATGCCTTGAAAACGACCTCTATCAGTCTCTTCACCTATAAAAAATATATATATATATAAACTAAGTATTAAAGACCAACAACACAATCTCGATCTAAAAATGTAAGACCCAAATTCTAAACCATATTTCAGTAAATTTAACTCAACTCAAACAACCTTATAATCACTTGGACAGGCCACACTTTAACCCAAAATACCATATACCAATTTCAGTATAGACCTATACACCCAATAAAGACAACATCAAAACTCGAATAATCAATATATCAACCCCCTCCAATGGCCGTAACTCCAAGCAACCACCAACAACTCAACCAATTCAGCAATAATGTATCTCCAAATAATTTACACTCCCCTTCATCAGTCGTATAAAAACCAGAATAGTACAGAAAAAACAGCCACTACACAACCCCGAGTATCCATTAAATTCACTGCACGTCCCACCCAAATAATCCAAACTCTGAAACTATTCCAACACATGGTGTTTGCTTACACAAACAAATGCCCAAATAAAACCCACATACTACACTATATGAAATCATGACTCAGAAATTTCATTGGAGTGAAATAAAAATAATTGAAGTGATTTTGTGTGTGCGGGCGAGAGGAACAGAGAAAAAGAATGGGTTACCGGCGAATAATAAAGTCACTAGTGGTGGCTTTGATGGTTACAAGGTTTCAGGGATTAATGAAACTGCAGCACAAAAATCACACATCAAACAAAAGAAAATCTGCACTGGAGAGAAAGAGAGAGTGCCGACAATGAAGGCCTTGTATTTCGGAATCAAGGTGTTAAATGAGAGAGAGAGAGAGAGGGAGAGAGAGAGAGAGAGGGAGAGAGAGAGAGAGATACCTGAAGACAAAAGATCACCAAGCGAGAGAGGAAGAGGAGATGGGTATGTTGAGAGAGCTAAAGCTTTGAGGAGAAAAACCAACAACAAGGGAAAAAAACTGAACTGCCGAGTAGAGAGAATGGGATTAGAGGAGCAGTTTTCGGTTGAAACAGAGGAGAGGAAAAGAAAATGGAGGAAACTGTCGGGGGTGGGGGAAGGAAAAGAAAGGGGATGACTAACCTACTAAAACGCTGCCGTTTCGAGGGTTTTTGGGCTGGGCTTCGGGCCTGGGCTTCACATATCTAAACTCATCTTAATATCCAAATACATCTAAACTCATCTTATGTGAGCTCTACATAACTCACTTCACCATCTCAACTCACTACTATTCATGGAGAACTTAATTCAACTCAACATCCAAACACAACGTACTTCTTAGGCCTTGAAGTTCAAGACCATTCTAATGTTCTTAAATCAAATAAAATATATTTTTAATTTGCTTACAAGAGCATACATGATTGACAACAAACCTATAGCCACTCCCATGGTTGTTAGGTGATGACTTTCAAGTGCAGGAACACCCTTCTCCAATTCAACCTTATTTCGATCCCTTGTTGGTGCCCTCCAGTTCCTTACCGTCACACAACTTGACCTGTCCTAATTAGGTAACATTGTATGTCAGTTGAGTCATACACTTATAAGATCATTATCGAGCTGTCAAAAGAATACTCAGGTATATCAAAGGTACCCTGCTCTTTGGCTTCAACTTCTTATCTCAAAGTACCAAAACCTTGTTGCTTATTTCGACCCTGATTGGGTTAGCTACCTCGACATACGAATGTCCATATCTGGTTTTCTAGTTTGTCTTGACTCAAAATTAATTTGTTGGCATGCAAAAAAGTAGCTCACTTTATCTTGATCAAGTGTTGAATCGAGTGTAGATCTCTTACACTTATTGCTACTTAGGCAACATGGGTTCTCCATCTCCTTTATGAGCTTCATTTTAATGTTCTAAGACTACAAAACTTATACTATGATAATTAGAATGCAATACTCATGTATGCAAATCTAGTTTTACAAGCTCAGTTAGGGTCGAAATTTTATGATTTTACTAGCATTAAACTATGCTTTTATTTGAGAACAAGTTGTAGTTGGGAACTTGTGTGTCAAATTTATCCATTCTATTCTACAAGTTGCTAGTCTATTTACAAAAAGCCTCTCAGGACCGCAATTTGAGATATTTCGGTCTAAGATTACTAGGTCACCAACCCGAGTTAGCTTGAGGGAGGGGGCGTATTAAGGAGACAGCTACCAAACCATCTCTACAAGGAAAGTCAACTAATGACTCTCAATCATAGCTATATCACAGATTTGTACAGTTACATAATCAATGTTCAAATCACCGCTTGCAAATCAATTTGTCTTTTAAGTCTTTGATTGTAATCTTTGCACAAATGGTTATATATAGAATACAAGAACATATGTGAAAGTTGGTACAACATTAACTGATTCCACAGTCGTCGATCTTAACTTCATAGAAATAACATTCCACTAAAAGGTTCCTCTATTTCCATCAAAATCCCATGCCTTGTATACTCGCGCTAGGCATGACTAGAAATTGTTTGATTTTACCTAGCAAACAAGTTAACATTAGAGGCTCATGGTCATATGTGCTACACTCATCACTTTGTTTGATACATTCTGTCTCTTTACTTGCAACTCGTTGGAACTTCACCAATGCTTTACTTGATGCTTGTGCGAATGTGTTTGAGACCTCACCCAAATGCTTGTTGTCAAGTCTTGATTTTCATAGAAGTCAAAGATAGTTTGATCTACATCAATAATATATCATCCAATGAAACTATTAATATGATGCTTCATATAATGTTACTTGTTCTTTTGCCGGTGGCTTTATCAATGTGAAATAAATTGGTTTGTCGATTTATTGTTTCTATTGTTAAACATTAATAAGTTTTTGCTCATATTTCTATAATTCATTGTCAAATTTTAGTCTAAGATCAATCATTGAAAAAGAACCTTATTCCTGATTTTAGAAGTACATTTAGAAGTTGATTTTACGAAGATATTGTTGTTGATTTTGATCTTCACTTGTGTCTTTCTAGTCTTGAAATATGATTTTGAAATAGTTGTTAATAATTTGTTTAAAAAGAAGAAAACTTGAGCTCGAGTTTTTAGTATCCTCACCAAGGCTAAAGCCCATTCATCACACCCATGAATAATTTCTTGGCTTGGAATGCAAGAGGTGGTGTCAATAGAAAATATGGTATCCTAATGTCGTCTTTAATGAGGTTGCTGGTAGGTCAGGGGGATTCCAGTTGTATATATGGGATGGGTTGTGATCTATGTGGTTTAGATTTTAGATTAGCTGGTTTGCATCAATGTTTCTTGCTTTCACTCCATTACATCGATTCTCGTTTATACATGTTAAATATTGTCAAGGCTTTACACATCTTCCTTTCTTTATTGAATCCTTCTACTACTAGTCCTTGGATGTTGGTATTATATTATTTTATAGTGAAGGACGATAGTGACTAGTTGGTTGGCATTTCTGTCTCCAAATCCGTTAGGGACTTCATATATAATCACTTTGGTCTTCAAAATCTATAGTTTTTTGGGACAAAGTTCAGTGGCTATATCTGTAAAGAGGGTCGGATGACTATGAAAGGGTTGAATATTAGAGCCTTGGTCAATTATATCTGCTCCTTACAAGTTGATATGGAAAGATCTATTTAGACGGTCTACCCTCATTTAGTTTTAAGTGTGTGGTCACTTCACTACGTTTCTCATTTTTGTTCATTGTGATAAGTATTCTTAGGCTGTTGCATGAAATTTTTTGGGTCTGTTTGGCTTTCTTTCATGGTTAAAAAGATTAAAGGTACACTTAAACATCCATTATAATTGATGGATAATCTATTAGAGGTTGAATTGTGATTCCAAATCAGCCTCCTAATATGACTAAGGCCTTGTTTGGATCGAGAAAGCCTCTCAACCCATCTCATCTCATCTCATCATTCCAACTTTCCCAAACTCTCACATAATATACAATAAATAATTTAACTTTTTCAAATCCCAAAACAAAAATAATATTCTAACAACATTTTATTTAACTTTCAACTTTCATCTCATCTCAACTCACTATCCAAACCTCTCTTTAATAATCTACTTTTAAAGACCTAAAGATTCAATATAACATCATGTTACAAAAGGATATATTTTGTAAGTAAAAATATAAGGTTTTGTAGTATTGGGACCATGAAATGCTAGCCTGACATAAATAAATCTTTTTCAAAAGTTTTGATGGGACAAGACAAACAAAAGGTTCAAGAAGAAAGTGAATGACAATAAAACATTAGAAAAAGGAACAAAAGAGAGACGTAAATTCCCGAGCATTAAAGCTCACCAAGGGTAGGTCTTCCAACCATTCAACCTCGACATGGCTGTTGTGGATGCTTAGACCAATTATTAATTAATGGAAAGACATCTTGAATTTACAAGCCCAAAATGACCCTATGGTCACCCAAGTACCTAAGGTAAGTTTCTTAAGTCAACTCGAGAATCCTATGGCACTTTAAATTGTGAAGGGCAAGACATTTAGAGTGGGTACCCTCAATATCTCCTAGGACAACAATAAAGGGCCCCATGGTAATTCCACTTGAAGCCAGCTCGGCCACCTTATGTTCTCCAAACTTACCAAGGGCAAGTCATCATGAGTAGATAACCTCGGATGTCTTTTTCGGTAAGTCTCCTTGAGGCTTAGAGGCCTTTATGGTCACCCCAACTTGCCAAGGGCAAGATAACCTAAGAAAGTGTGACACCCCACCTAATTAATCATTAGGATTAATCTTTAAACGCCCTTAGATTAAACTTATAATTTTGGGCTTTAAATATTTTTTATTTTTATTACTATTATTATTATATTATTTTATTTATTTATTTCAATGGAGATAGTTAGATTTATTTAGACCATAGCACTTAGTGTCATTAATTATTAAGTATGAAGGATTAGCGAAACAAATCCATTAGTAATCCTATTAAAGCCTTTAGAACTTTATAACATTTATGGGCCAAGTCTTAGAAGCCTTAAACCAAGCCTCATAGGAGTACATGTCTTGGTAGTATAGCCTTGGCCCAAGTATGAAGAAGGCATAAAGCCTTTTGGGCCAAGCATAGTATAGGTTTGACCCATGGCCCAAATGTCAAGGTAAGTCTTTCAAGCCTCATCTTTGTGGATCTTGAGGCTTCTCTTAATCCCTCAAAATTTGGAAATAAGGCCTCCCATCCACTGAAACCCAAAATCCATGGACCATTAACCCACACTCATGGCCATTTTAAGCCCCATAAGGCCCAAAGCCTTGTTTTGCTTCTATGCACTCTTCAATTTGAAGCCCAATACACCATACCATGAGTTTTCTCAAGCTCATGTCATACCTTAAGTACCCAAATTAAGTTTTGAAATTGGGTTAAAATCATTAATCAACTTACCCATGATTAGTGATCTTTAAACCATGTTTTGGAGTTGAATTTTCTTTCTTAATCTTTTGAGAATACCTGGGGAGTGGTCCGGCTACTTTCCCTCATTAAATAGCCGTCCAATAGCCCTTCACCACATAAGCTGTTTATTGTGTTTATTATACATTTGCATACACTCGATCTCCATACACCCTCCCTCACTCCTTCATTTTCCATGCCTCCCCTCACTTCTTCCACTCCATCCCAACCCAAACGAAGATCTCGACCCCACACTTATCCCCAACGGCACTCAACCCAGACGGTGACAGAGCTCGATCCAGATGGAAGTGGGTGGGAAGAGATTCGCCGTTCTTTTGTGCGCAGAGGACTTGGACTACGTGAAGAAAATGTATGGAGGGTACTTTGGGGTGTTCGTGAGAATGCTGGCTAAGGAAGGCGAGACGTGGAAAATGTACAGCTTGGCTTGCAGCGAGTTCCTAGAAGACAAAGAGATCTATGTTTTTTGATGGGTTTGTGATCACTGGAAGCTGCAACGATGCACATGGAAACAACGTTTGGATCTGTAAACTGTTGAAGAAATTGGACTCCTAATTTGGCCATTAGTGGTTTGTTTTTCTGTTTTTGCGTGCGTTAAAATACTCTGGTTGTGATTTGGTGCCAGCCAATTGATTCTCCACCTTCCACCCATGTCTGTTGCACTAGAAACCGGTGGATGCCACATTGAATGTAATACCCGGAACCAATCAAGCTCAATCTTATTTATTTTGTTTTAGTTTATTCTATTTTATTTTATTTTTCTGCACACGTTTATTTTTTATTTTTATTTTTTTTCGCATGTTTCGTTTTTGTTTTCTTCTCTTTCGGTCTTTATTTCTTAATTCCAGTAAGTTTTTTTTTTCGTTCATGTCGTGCATGCTCATGCACAACTCATCTTTCATCCGCTCAAACGTCTCCTCCTCTAGGGTTTTCTTTTCTTGTTCAACCACCTATATATATTTATATTTATATGTAATCGAAGAAAGCTTCTGCCGCAGCCCTCCCACGCGAAAGCTTAGCCCATTTTTTTTTTTCCTCCTCTTTGCAAACAGCGCATCACCCTCTAGCTCGGTCTCGACCCACCCAGTTGCGGCTCACCCAGTTGCCGCACAAAACCAACCTCCACAAGTCACGACCCACGCCATCCCAACATCACTGCAGCCTGTCCTCACCCATTCGGAAAGCACCACGCCAACTTAACAGGAAGCCTCTACCTTCCTACTCCGCATAGCGTGCACCGAGTGGCATGCCGCGGGAAGCCATCGCAGCCGCCTTCCCGACGAACCTGGTCTACACCTCCATAAGCCGTCGTGAATCCACACGGAACCACTGCTGACCATCACCAAGAAAAATAGGAGAGCCCCTGCTTTTCCTCTAAGAAACAGAGCATCACCACTAATTCGGTTGGTCACCACCGTACGTTGGGAAAACTATCGGGCTAGCCACAGAATCCGCCGATTGTCACCTTTCCGTTAGCCTTGAGCCGCCTCAGTTCTGTCCTGTCCCTCGCGGTGAGCTTTTGCTGAACGCTTGCACTGCTTCTCCGTCTTTCTTTGTTTCTCTCTCTTCCAGTGCACCGCCGCAGTGGCCACCATCACTAGCGCACCCGCCCAACTCCGTCGCAGCTCCACTTCTCTTAGTAGGTCCTCCGTTACTCTCCAACCGCGCGGCGTTGCCTTGTTGCTTGTATGATTTTGTTGTTGTTCCGTAAACTTCTGTAGTTTAGGAAATGTTTTGACTAATAATTACAATATTACCCTTTGTGGGATGTATATGATTTTGTACAAAGATTATATAGGATTTTTTTAAATTATACTAAGTGTAACGTATTATTTTTACTGAAAGTGTGAAATTTTATTTTGAACATTTTAATTATGATTAAAGAAAATCACTTAAGTATTTTTAATATGTTATTAAGTAAAGATTTATTTTAATAGTAAACAATATTGGTGTAATGTTATTTTTTACATGTTAGATATGTTTTAGTCTATTTAAGAATTGTTATGGGTTATTTTAAAATATTTTGGAATAATTATATTATCTAGTATTAAACTTTATTGTTGGTTTTCAATAATAAATAGGTCTGGCTTTTAAATGTTTTAGTCATAGTATTAAATTAGCATTGACGATTTTAGAAAGTGAGGATTTGTAATTTTAGGTTTTGAGGAATTAAATAGGTTATTTTATAAGCTTAGGATTAAATATCGAAATACGTAATTAATTGGAAATTTATGAGAATTACGTGATTATTTTATAGGTGACGATTAATTATTGTCCGACGTTTTTGAGGAATTTTGAAAAGCTAAGAAGTTCAGGTAAGCGGAGTTCTTATGCTAGACTTTGCATTAAAATAAGATGAGCTGAGGTTATTTTTGAAAAATATACATATTTGATGTTGAAAAGAAGTTTGAAATGCCTCAGCTATTTGTTCTGCATTACTCATGAGATTCTGTTTAAGAAGAAATTATTTTCTGTCATGACTGGTGTAGACATGAGCTTATTTTTGACATTCTGTTTCTGAACTTTGAAAAATAGAGCGAATATGAAATTTTGTGCATAAATTATGTTGTGATATGATTTTTTTCTATTCTGAAGATTTTCTGTACTCTGATATGATCTGATGTGGTTTCTGAAAACCTCTAGCATAACATTCTGTTTCTGTTTCTGTTCCGTTCTGACCTCAGCACGGGTGTAAAACTGTGGCCTCTGTTCAGGTTGGTACCAACTTTTCTGTTTCTGGTGCACCCACTTTGGAAACAAAATGGTTTTCTGCGTGTTCTTTCCTATGTGCACACTCGGGGCTCCGAGAATGAATAAAGGGAAGATTCACATTCTGTTTCTGCTTGGTTAGCTACCGGAGTTTGCACAACCCTACCACGGGGGTTAAACATGGTATTTGTTATGATATGATATGATAAGATGTGATGTTTCAGTTTATGCTATGCCAAAGGAATTTTGATTATGAATATTTTTAAACTTTCGTTCCGATATTTTTGATAACATGTTCTGACGTTGCAGTTTGAAAACATTATTCTGATTCTTCATTCTGAAAGAAAATATTTTTGTTTTGTATTATGAACTCTGTAAATGCTCATGTTTACACACTAGTATATGTCCTATGCTTACTGAGTTGTTGATAACTCACTCCTTATCTCCATATATTTTTTAGATAATTGTGATGGTTCAGCTGAAGAACAAGAGTAGAAAGTTTTAGTAGGTGTGATGATCAGAGTGGAATAAGTGCCCGAGGGTACAAGTGCTTATTTGAGAGTAGTAGTTAGTAAACTGAATTTATGTTTCGGGTATTTTGATTTGATGGGTTAAGGATAATTTCGAGTTTTTGAGAGTTTTTAATTTATGTTATTGAGATTTTCTTTATTGTCCCCATGGAGGAATTTAGATATTTGGATTGATTAATATTTTATTGGATTTTTCGGATTTTATAGTTGTACTATTTAAGTTGATTTGAGGTATTAAGAGTTAACTCTTCGGACTTCCGGGAACAGGGCGTTACATTGAATATCCAAGCACTCTCAATCTAAAGGGAAACCCAAGCTATTTCTCTATCCATTTCAAAAGGCTTATTTTTTTCCTTTTTCATTTGTAATGAAAATGTAAAGACTAGCGTAAATGATACATTTACCATTAAAATCGTATTTATCTGCCCAGCCCTTTTGCCACCACCGTGAGCCATGTACACATGCATGCATGCACAACCTGCACAGCGCAACTACACCTTCATATAAACCTCCATCAGTTCCTCCATCTTCACATAGACCTCCACCTAGTTCATCCCCTGCCACCATATGTTAAGCCTCTGCACAACCCATATGCACGGCTAGCCACCTCTGTTTTTCTTCCATAAAACAGAGCAAAATTACACAACCACAGTGGGCCTCAATTTAGCCATCTTGCACCGTCAGTCCTCCACGAAGCCACTGCCCAGCCTCTCCATGAGCGTCGTCATGCACCTCATCCACTGCAGCACCCTCTGCACAACCCACATGCACGGCCAGCCACCTCTATTTTTCTTCCATAAAACAGAGCAAATTTACGCAGCCACAAAGAAATTTTTTTCTTCTTTTTCAGCCGAAGGCACAACGTGGGTGTTGCTTTGGGTGTCCAGCCTTTCTTCATGCAGAGTCCATGTGCGTATGTTCCCCTAGCCAAAAGTTTTCCGTTTATTTTTCTTTCTTTCTGTCTTGCGTTGTTTCTTGATTTTTCTTCCAAGCGTGTGTGAGTTTTCTTCCATATTTTCTTTCCGTTGCTAACCTCTTCTTTCTTTCTTTTTTTCTTCTGTTTTCTTCCGTCTCCTTCCGTTTCATTTTCTGTGTGCTTCTTCTTCCTTTCTATTTCTTCTCGTTTTCAACCCAGTGTTTTTCTTTCGAACGAGAGTGAGGTTGGGCGGGCTTGGTGGAGGTGCAAAGAGACGAGCTTGGGAGCTTGGAGACGAAGATGAAAAGAGGAAGAGAGCTTAGAGGACAACAATTTCTGCCTTTGTGTGCGGTGATTCTGTGTGGTGAGGTCTAACTAGCTTAGTGTGTTTTTTCCTACGTGGCAATATCTGAATGGAGGGCTGCTCTTCTGTCATTAATAGCCCGAACATCCCGCAGCGGCTTTGTAGTCGTTTTAGCCTTCTTGATCTGAAATTTTCATATTTCATTATTCAATTACATCATTCAGCCAACCAAGAACCATTCCCTCACCTAGAAAGCCTTCCAAGAATGGCTTATGACCTGAACAAAGCAGCCATGGAGAAACGACAAAAGGGTGAGTCAAGGCCATGATCAAACTGCCCAAGAAACCACCCTTGAACCCGTCAACTTAATGCTTGATTTTTGTTTGCTTTTCTTCTCTTCCTTCTGCACCACGACCTGACCAGCACCTTTAGGGTCAATGTAGCACCTAAATTGATGAAGTCATGATGATTTAGGGCACTATTCACTCTGCACAAGTGACATAAGATGATGAAATGCAAGCTGAAACTTCAGCTCCTTACACCACTGCCCATATCACCCAATCCCCATGGGCATAGGCCAACGTCTCCTCCCTCTTGGCTGCCTATAAAAAGCCCCTCCACCCTCTCATTTTATCCACACCTCATCTCCAGCTCCACTTGAGCATTGAGAGCCATTTGCCCCCTTAGTTTTGAGAGAAACTGAAAGGTGTGTGTGCACTTGAGTGTTCTTGAAGTTCTTGTGTTGGAAGCTTGGGTGAGCCATGAAATTTGTAAGTTTTATTGCCCTAGATCTTAGTTTATATGTCAAGTTGTTATTTTAAGTGTTGGAGTATTTTTTGGATGAATTTTGAAAAGGTTACCATGATTAATTCAAAACCGGGTTCCTTAAGAATGATTTAAGTGTTTAAATTGTTTTAAGTAGAAATTTTAGCTATGGCATGTCTTTGCATATTTTGATATAGTTTATTAATGTCTTAGAATGATCATAGAATGTTTGATTTTTGGTTAGAATTATGTCATGATAGGTTTTAATTCTATCTTGTGTTTATCATCAAAACATGCATAGGTTCTAAGTTTGTGATTAAGACATAAAGTTTGATTTATTCCACCTAAGCTTGATGATTAAGCATTTAGAAAACCTTCTGATTGGGATAAGAATGAAAATACATGTTTTGAGTGAGTTTTGAAAGCATGCCTTTGTGATTTACACAAGGAACATCAACTTGATTAATGGAGGATTATTGGAGATTAAGGTTTTTTAGCCATGAATTAGTGTTGGGATGAATTGGTCAACCAAGAATTGGCCTTTATTATATCATTAAGGACTATAGTGATTATTTGTGAGTAAATAAAATTTGCATAAGTATGCATTCATAGGGATCAATAGTTGAAATCACATTAAGACATCAACTAGAGTGCATGCTACGGGTTGGGAATGTTTGAGCTAGTTCCACTTTAAATTTTATAATTCTAAAAGTATAGATGGTTTTAGAATGTAAAAAATATGAGGTTCATGAAGTTTGGTTAAATTTGAGGTTTTTAGAGTTTAGGGGTATTTTTGTAAATACCAATTTTTGAAGACTTGGATTATGAACATATTCGATAGTCGTATAATTCCTAACTTAATATGAATTTGATTTCTGCCACTACGACTTTTCAAACTCAGGGAATTTGTAAGTTGGCCTCTAACTTACACTTTGATAAAAGGTACATTCATGTTATAATTTTCATTTTGAGCATAAAATATTATGTTATATGATACATTGAGTGCATACTTACATGACATGTGATATTTTCACCATTTTAGCATATTGCATCTAGAAATGTCATTTTCACATGAAAGCCTGCTATTACCAGTTTGGCGGCGCAAATGGCTGTTTTCTAGATGAATGACACATATCATGAAATACATTTTTCATGCATAGCATGAAAATAATCTTTGTCACGACCCCAAAGGTTAGGATAGTAGAACTCCTACGTCCACTCTGGAGTGTTTAAGAATGGAGTGGTAACCCCTGGGTTGACGAAGAACAGTCAACATGCTTCGAATGAGTTCCTTTTAAAGAAGGCAGGAGTGAAGTTAAATGTTATGACACCTAAGGTTGGTGGGTATACATGCTATGATGTTATGTTATGTTGCCAATGCATTGAGAATGAGTCTGCAGACAATGTAGTATTTCAACGTGAGTTGTGTTACAGTCACAAGCAGGTACTCACAACGCACATGAGGAACTGTGACGTTACCACACATTATGATGTTACGATCAAGGATGAATTGCTAATAATGATGAAACATTATGATTATTTTTGCCAGTAAAGTGAAAAATGTTCTCTATATGAAAATGTGTTTCAATTTTTCTGAAAATGTTGAGGAATCAAGATGGGAGACAAATACTGATTTTCTACATCTCATTTTTATTATTTATCATGCATAATTTTTCTTTGTGCGCATTGGTTGTTTAACTTATTGAGATTTCAAGTAAATTTCACCCCTTGTGGACCCACTATCATTCCACTCGGAATGATAGAAGTTGTCTTAGAACTCGAGGAGGACAGACTGGATGGAAGGGTGGATCCAACTGATTGAGAAGGAGCCAAACCTGGAGAAAAGACAAAACCTTATCCTAATGTTTATAGCATTAGCCTTTCATGCTCTAGAACGCATGATGCAGTTGATTTAGCTTGGAGACTTTTTATGATGATTAGTTGTACTGAGATTATGCTACTGTTTGGTTTGAACTTATGATGGTTATTAATGAATTAGGATATTTTTAGTTATTCTGGCATAAGTTTTATTTTCCTCCTTAATCTACTGCAAATATTACATTCTACTAGTTGCACTTATAGGATGCATTACATGTTAATCGTCATGCACGGGGGTATGTAATCTTGTGTTACATGTCCCGACGCTCTAAATCTCCGTTCCATCCCAAACGGAGGTTGGAGGCGTCATTGGGTGGTATCAGGGCTATTCCGTCTCTGGGTAAACCCACATGTCCTTAAGAATCAGAGTATAGGATTTAATCTTTAGACTTGATAGGCTTGAAATCTTGCAGCAGGAACTGGATCTGATACACTTGCATCATAGGATTTAGAAAACTGAAGCAGCATGGCACATGAAAGATGGGAAAGAAACCCTGAAGTATCCAATGCCCGATAGGATCAGGACCACTATTTGGATGGAGGACGTGCCTTGGCAAATGCTATTCGTTAGATGATGGAAACCCTGAAAATACAACAAGAGATAATCCTGAGGCAAAACCAATAACGTCTGCAGGTTGAAAGGTGAGAGAACCGAGGGTGTTTGTATGAGAGATTTCTGATATATAGATACCCTAATTTCATGGGGACTGAAGGACCCATGAAGGTCAACAAGCGGCTACTAGATCTCAACAGAAGCTTCGAGATTAGCAGTTGTACAGAGAAGCAAAATGTACCAGTACGCAGGACATCTGTTACAAGGAGAAGTCGGTATCTGGTGGGATACCAAGAGGCAACTATTAATAAGGGAATTGGGCAATATCACTGCTTTGACTTGGGATAGGTTCAAAGAGAAGTTCGGTAATCGACTCTTCCCTGAAACGATGAAGATTCAGAGGCTCAAGAGTTTGCCACTTTGGTGCAAGACAATCTCACAGTTGAACAATATACTGCAAAATTCATGGAGCTAGGAAGGTTTGCTCCACATCTGATCGCCATTGAAAAGATGCAGTATCAGAAGTTCCAAGGAGGACTGCAACCCTGGATTCTAGTTATGTAGCTGGGTTCCGCATCAATAATTTCCAAGAGTTGGTTAACGTGGCTGCAATAACGGAAGCGGAACAATGAAGTGTGGCAGCCCAGATTAACCTTGTGCAAAAGAGGACTTCTTCCTTCTCTGCAGGAGGGAATAATACCAAAAGAAGGATTATATAAGGAGCTAGCAAGGGCAAAGGCATTATGACAGCTCCACCTGCTACCTGTAAGAAGTGTTGAAAGAATCAAGGTGGAGAATGTTGAGTAGGTTTAGGAGTATGTTTTCGATGCGGTCAAACATGACACATGATACATGAGTGCCCTCAAAGTGCACAAAGCAAAAGGAACGCCCCTAACAATTGGCCGAATCAGAGGCCGCCTGCCCAAACTTGTGTGTATGCTATCACCCCTGGAGAGATAACAGGAGATTCCCAAAGATGAAGAAACATGAGTCATCACTGTATTTTTCTTTAAGTACCCCTCTTTAGTAATTAGCTTTTATGATGTAACTGCTAAGTAGCTGGTAGTTGATTACACCTTAGGTAAAATTACACTATACAAAAATACGGCTTGCGCTTTGTTTGACTCCAGCGCTACGAGGTCTTTTGTGTTTGCGGCATTTGCACGCAAGTGTAACCTGCTACAGACTCAAATGTTACCTCAAGCTATAATAGTATCAATCCCTAATGGGAGCACGATCAGTACTCGCATGTTGAAAAACTACCCATTAACCCTGAAAGAGAGATTGGTGGAAGCCGACTTGATCGTCTTTGACCAACTAAGGTTCGACATTATACTAGGAATGACTGGTTATCCAAACACCGTGCTAGGATAGATTGACAGAAGAAGGAGATTATTTTTGATTCACCTATAGGTGGGCAATTTTGTCATACGGGAGGGACTGTGAAGGCTACCCCACTCTAATTTCAGCCTTGCAAGCAATGAAATGCATCGCTAGTGGTGCTACGACCTATTTAGCATTCATAGTGGAAGATTATAGTTATAGTAAGGAGATTCAAGGGATACCTATAGTTGAAGAATACTCTGAGATTTTCATTGACAATCTACCCGGATTACCCCATGATAGGGAAACGTAGTTCGTGATAAAGCTAGAACCTGTTGCAACCCCTGTCCATAAGGCTCCTTTTCATATGGCCACATTAGAATTGAAAGATTTGAAGGAGAAAATAGAAGAACTACTAGAAAAATGGCAGTATTTGGCCTAGTTCATCACCTTTGGGTGCGCCAGTTCTATTCGTTAAGAAGAATGATGGATCGTTAAGGATGTGCATTGATTATAGGGAATTGAAGAAAGTAACGGTTAAGAACATGTACCCGTTAGTGCATATCGATGACTTGTTGGATCAATTGCAAGGATTATCAGTGCAAACATAGACATAAGGTCTGGTTACCTTCAGCTCAAGATTAGGGAGAAAGATATCCCTAAAATGGCGTTCCGGACTAGATACGGTCACTATGAATTCTTAATGATGTCCTTTGGTCTAACTACTGCCGCCGCTACATTCATGGATATGATGAATAAAGTATTCAGACTGTACCTAGATAATTTTTTCATTGTATTCATTGATGACATATTGATCTACTCTAGGAGCGAAGAGGAGCACCAACAACATCTCTGTTTATCTTTGGAAAGGCTGAAAGAATAGAGGTTATATGCCAAATTTAGCAAATGTGAATTTTGGCTCAAAGAGGTAAAAGTTTTAGGGCATGTGATCTCAAGTCAAGGAGTATCAGTTGATCCCAACAAAGTTGAAGCCGTGTTAAATTGGACGTGTCCGACAAATGTACATGAGATTCGGAGTTTCCTAGGATTAGCTGGTTACTATCGACGATTCATGGAAAGATTCTCCAAGCTATCAGGACCTCTTACTGCCCTAACCAAGAAAAATGCTAAGTATATTTGGACAGAGAAGTGTGAGCAGAGTTTCGTGGAACTCAAGGAAAGGCTCACAACCGTGCTAGTACTAGCCCTGCCTGAGCCCCACATGCCTTACGTAGTATTCAACGACACGTCCAAATTAGGACTTGGATGCGTACTCATGCAAGATGAGCGGGTGGTCGCCTACGCCTCACGACAATTGAAGAACCGTGAACAAAACTATCCCACCCATGAATTGGAACTAGTCGCCGTAGTTTTTGCTTTAGGTATTTGGAGGCATTACTTGTATGGAACAAAATGCGAAATCTACACCAATCACATGAGCCTCAAGTACTTATTCAATCAGTGGAATTTAAATATGAGGCAGAGAATGTGGTTGGAAACTATTAGCGACTGCTAGTGTGAAATCAAGTATCACCATGGCAAGGCTAACATACTGGCTGATGCGCTGAGTCGAAAGGTGCAAAAGGATGATTCCAAGGGCCCCGCTGGAAGTAGAGTCCCTTCTACACAATATGGGAAGTTTATTGATCAAGGATCTTCCTGCTGAGGCATCCCTGACCACAGTATAAGAAATTGTACCTATGGAATGGGAAGAGGTGAAAAGGCGACAGATGGAGGATCCCAAATGGACAGAAATCAGGTGGAAGGTAGAAAAGAATGAGGGACCAGATGATTTCACGCTCAAGGATGACAGATTGTTTTACTGCCAAAATCGGAAGGTGATTCCATTGATCAAGGTTAAAATACTAAGAAAAGCACATTAGACCCCATACAAGGCTCATCCAGGAAGTACAAGGATGTATCGGGATTCGAAACAACAATTTTGGTGGGAAGGCTTGAAGAAAGATGTAGCGCAGTATGTTAATAAATGCTCTATTTGTAGAACAGTTAAGGCAGTGCATCAAAGACCAGTTGGTGAATTACAGCCACTTCCAATCCTAGAATGGGAATGAGAGGATATAACCATGGACTTTTAACTCAGCTATTTGTATCAGAAATAGTGTGACTACATGGAGTTCAAAAAATGATTGTATCAAATAGGGAAATGTGTTTCACCTCTCGTTTTTGGCAAGGCCTTCAAGACGCTCTAGGCACCAATTTGAAATTTAATAGTGCCCATCACCCTTAGACTGACGGGTAAATTAAGCGGACAATTCAGACTTTGGAAGACATGCTGAGGGCATGTGTTTTGCAAAAAAATGACGTTTGGGAGAGGCTCTTGCCATTAATTGAATTTTCTTACAATAATAGCTTCCAGGCCACCATTTAGATGGCACCCTATGAAGCTTTATACGGAAGGAAATGCAGGTATCCTTTATACTGGGATGAAGTAGAAGAGGGAAAGATTTACGGTGCAAAGATTCTTCATGAAATGAAGGATAAAATCCAATTAATAAAGGAAAGGATGAATGTTGTGCAAGATAGACGAAGAGCTATACCGAACGTCAAAGAAGGAACCTTGAGGTCGAAGTTGGCGATTGGGTCTACCTCCAAGTATCGCTCATGAAAGGAGTCTTTCGGTTTGGAAAGAAGGAATATTTAATTTCAAGATACGTAAGACCCTATGAGATACTGGCAAGAGTAGGAGCAGTCGCTTATACACTGGATCTTCCCATTGACTTCCAAGGAATTCACAATGTCTTCTATGTATCTTCCCTCAAGAAGAGCTTCGAGAAACAGATACCAACAGTTGTAGATATGAGGGATATTTCGCTTTAACCTGACCTAACTTATGAAGCAATTCCTGTTCAGATCACAGATTGGAAGGATAAGGAATTCTGGAAGTGGAAAATTCCTCTGGCTAAGGTTTTGTGGTGGAATCATGATATTGAGGAAGCTACATGGGACAAGGAAGCCGATATGAGAAACAAATACCCCTATTTGTTTGGCCTGTGAATTCTTTGACATCACATCATGGCATTCACATCCATTCATGCATGCATGGCATTCATTGTTATTTTGTTGTGTGACCCACATTCTTTCTTGTCCTTTTTAGTTGCACCATGGCTGGAAATGGTAGGATCGGCCGTCGGACTTATATGAACCCTAGTGGACTTCAGAGATTGAGAGCTGAGCAGTGACGGAGATAGCTAAACCATATGGTCGACACATTTTGGATTCAGCAAAAGAGGCTGGAGTACCATAGGACTCACATTCTCGACCACGATGGGAGAGGTAACATCCGTTTTAAGGAGAGCACTGTCGCATAAGGAGCGTCAGGCTTATGATCTTGTCCGATGGAGGGGAGAGACTAGGATCAGATGGCTTAGATGTCATATTAGATCGACTCTCTAAGTTACGCTTGATCAGCCTCCAGGCAGCCAAGCAGCGTCAGGTCGAGTAGGAACCGCTTATTCCCGACCCCACTCCCCTCGACACATCAGATCCTTCTGACTATTCCTTGAGTCACATTCATTTCCGTGAGGAGGGAGACCCCTGGCTTGAGAACGAGGAATTTAGGCAGTGGAGATTCCTTGAAGAGAGAGTTAACACATTCTACGATTCAGACAAGGATGAGTTTTATTACCACACTCAGGATTAGATGTCAGAGGATGGCGATGAGATACCCCCATTGAGCCTTGAGCTATAGCCTAGTTGGTGAGTCACACTTAACTTTTGTTTAATGCATGTCTTACTTTGACCCTGATTTCGAGGATGAAATATTGTTTTAAGGGGGGAAAGATGTAACTCCTTGCCTAATTAACCATTAGGATTTATCTTTAAACGCCCTTAGATTAAGCTTATGATTTTGGGTTTTAAATATTTTTTTTATTACTATTATTATTATATTATTTTGTTTGTTTATTTTATTTTAGTTATTTCAATGAATATAGTTAGATTTATTTATACCATGGCACTTAGTGTCATTAATTATAAAGCATGAAAGATTAGAGAAGCAAGTGCATTAGTAATCCTATTAAGGCCTTTAGAACTTTAGGACATTTATTGGCCAAGCCTTAGAAGCCTTAAACCAAGCCTCATAGGAGTACAATTCTTGGTAGGATAACCTTGGCCCAAGTATGAAGAAGGCATAAGGCCTTTTGGGCTAAGCATGGTGTAGTTTTGACCCATGACCCAATTATGTCAAGGTAAGCCTTTTCAAGCCCCATCTTTGTGGATCTTGAAGCCTCTCTTAATCCCTCAAAATCTAGAAACAAGGCCTCCAATCCACTCAAACCCAAAGCCCATGGACCATTAACCCACACTCATAGCCCTTTTAAGCCCCACAAGACCCAAAGCCTTGTTTTGCTTCTATTCATTCTTCAGTTTGAAGCCCAATACACCATACCATGAGTTTCCTCAACCCCATGTCATACCCTATGAGATTTGCTTGTTTCATTATTCAATTGCATCATTCTTAGATCATATTAAGACCCTAGATAAACCTCCACACATTTCATTAGAAGAAATGACATATCAAAATCTCAAACTACAACAATCGGCACACATGTTGCCCTTTGTGTGCAATGGACTGTTTTGCACATAAGCCCAATCCTTTTGTGCCTTTTTCTCAGGAGCACTATGGTCCTTAAATACCTCATATGATCCATTTAGACCTAGACCAAGCCTTGGACGAATTTGATTTTAAAAAAAAAACCAAACCAAAACACCAAAACCGATTTCACCTTGGGCACTAGTTGGTTGAGTTTCAACCTCCCTTCTCTACCCATGGCTAAGCTACCACCCCATGCCACCTCCATCACCACCCAATCCCTAAGAAGCCCTCATGATCATCATGAGCTTTCGACCAATTTTTCCCACCCAAAGAAAGCACCAAACCGAAGGCATCAAACCACCTTCATTTCGGCAACCCACTTCCATTCACCCCTTTCATTTGAGTTGCCACTTCATGATCACTTAGCAGCCAACCAAGAACCATTCCCTCACCTAGAAAGCCTTCCAAGAATGGCTTATGACCTGCACAATGTAGTCATGGAGAAAAGACAAGAGGGTGAGTCAAGTCCATGATCAAAACAACCCAAAAAGCACCCTTGAACCCGTAAGCTTCATACTTGATTTTTGTTTGTTTTTCTTCTCTTCCTTCTGCACCATCAACTGACCAGCACCCTTAGGATCAATATAACACCTAAATGGATGAATTCATGGTGATTTAGAGAACTATTCACTCTGCACAAGTGATGCCTATATCACCCAATCCCCATCGGCTTAGGCCAACGTCTCCTCCCCCTTGGCTGCCTTTAAAAGGTCCCTCCACCCCCGCATTTCCTCCACACCTCATATCCAGCTCTACTTGAGCATTGAGAGCCATCTTCCCCTTAGTTTTGAGAGAAACCGAAAGGTGTGTGTGTGTGCTTGAATGTTCTTGAAGTTCTTGTAAGTTCTTGTGTTGGTAGCTTGAGTGGGACCCGAAAATTGTAAGTTTTATTGACCTAGATCTTAGTTTACATTTCAAGTTGTGATTTTAAGTGTTGGAGTAATTTTTGGATGAATTTAGAAAAGGTTCCCGTGCTTAATTCAAAATCGGGTTTATTAAGAACTGTTTAAGTGTTTAAATTGTTTCAAGTAGCAATTTTAGCTATGGCATGTCTTAGCATATTTTTATATGATTTATTATTGTCTTAGAATGATCATGGAAGGTTTGATATTTGATTAGAAGCATGCCATGATAGGTTTTAATTCTATCTTGTGTTGATCATCAAAACATTCATGGGTTTTAAGTAAGTTTGTGTTTAAGGCATGAAGTTTGATTTATTCCACCTAGGCTTAATGATTAAGCATTTAGAAAACCTTCTGATTGGGATAAGAATGAAAATACATGTTTTGGGTGAGTTTTGAAAGCATGCCTTTGTGATTTACACTAGGAACATCAACTTGACTAATGGAGGATTAGTGAAGATTAAGGTTTTCAGCCATGATTAAGTGTTGGGATGAACTTGCTCACCCAAGAATTGGCCTTTATCATATCATTAAGGACTGTGGTGATTATTTGTGAGTAAATAAAATTTGCATAAGCATGCATTCATAGGGATCAATAGTTGAAATCACACTAAGGCATCAACTTGAGTGCATGTCACGGGTTGGGAATGTTTGAGCTAGTTTTACTTTGAATTTTAAAACTCTAAGGGTATAGATGGTTTTAGAATATAAGAAATATGAGGTCCATGAAGTTTGGATAAATTTGACGTTTGTTAGCAAATAGTGAATAATTTAGGGCCTTAGTGGCAATTTTTGAGTGTTTAGGAGTATTTTTGTAAATACCCATTTTTTAAGCTTGGATTATGAGCATCTTCCATAGTGGTATAAATCCTTACTTAGTATGAATTTGATTTGAACCGCTTCGACTTTTCAAACTCAGGAAGTTTGTAGGTTGGCCCCTACTTACACTTTGATAAATTATTTATGGTTTATTGATAAATGTCACATTCATGTTATAATTTTCATTTTGAGTATAAAATATCGTGTTATATGATACATTGAGTGCATACTTACATGACATGTGATATTTTCACCATTTTAGCATATTGCATCTATAAATTTCATTTTCACACGAAAGCTTGCTACATATGCACACGTCATGAAATATATTTTTCAAGCATAACATGAAAACAATCTTCATCACGACCCCAAAGGCTAGGATGGGTTATCCTTGTGGAACTCCTCTGTCCACTCTGGAGTGTTTTTAAATGGATTAGTAACCCCTGAGTTGATGAAGAACAGTTAACGGGCTTCAAATGTGTTCCTTTTAAAGAACGCCGGAGCGAAGTCAAATATTATGACACCTAAGGCTGGTGGGTGTACATGTTATGATGTTATGTTATGTTAACAAAATTGAGAATGAGTTTGCAAACACCATAGTTTCAACGTGAGTTGTACTACGGTCATCAGCAGGTACTCACTGTGCATATGGGAAACTGTGACGTTACTATACGTTATTATGTTATGATTAAGTATGAATTGCTAATAATGATGAAGCGTTATGATTATTTTTGTCAGTAAAGTGAAAAATATTCTCTGTACCAAAATGTGTGTCTCAATTTTTCTGAAAATGTTGACGAATCTGGATGGGAGACAAATACTGATTTTCTGCATAGCATGCATCTCATTTTTATCATTTATCCTACATAATTTATCTTTGTACACGATGGTTGTTTAACTTACTAAGATTTTAAGTATATCTCACCCCTTGTGGACCCATTATCATTCCACTGGGAATTATAGAAGTTGTCTCAGGACTCGAGGAGGATGGACTGGATGGAAGGGTGGATCGAACTGATTGAGGATGAGCTAGACCTGGAGAAAAGACTGGACCTTATCCTAATGTTTATAGCACTAGCCCTTCATGCTCTAGAACACATGAAGCAGTTGATCTAGCTTTGCAGACATTTTATGATGATTAGTTGTACTGAAATTATGCTAATATTTGTTTGAACTTATGATGATTATTAATGAATTGTGATGTTTATAGTTATTCTGGCAATATTTTTATTTTCACCCATAATCCGTTGCGAACATTGCATTTTGCTAGTTGTACTTATAGGATGCTTTGCATGTTAACTGTCATGTATGGGGTATGTAACCTTGTGTTACACGTCTCAGCACTCTAAGTCTCCGTTCCATCCCATGTGGAGGTTGGGGGCGTCACATAAAGTAACCTCAGATGCCCCCTAGCGTAACTATTAAGGGTATAATGGGTAAGTCTCTTCACGGCTAGCTTGTAGGCCCTTATGGCCACCCAGTCCTAAGCAACCTCAGATTTCTCCTGGGGCAAGTGTCAAGGGTCTTGGGGCTAAGTCTCCTTAAGGCCAGCTCGGAGGCCCCCTATAGTCTCCACAACCCACCAAGGGCAAGACTTCCCAAGATTGGAACCATGGATGTTCCCTAGGATGTGTATCTAGTGCACCATAGATCTCTTCTATGTTGGCTCAAAGATTCCTATGGTCACTCTAACTCTCCAATGGCAAGACATCCTGAACTCGCAACCTTGAATGTCACCAAGGGTAAGTCTCGAGCATTCAACACTAATCGAGGATGAATTCCTACAACTTGGTAGAGTCTTGAGCGCCAAGGACATGCTACCAAGCATGTAGCACAGGACCTAGATGACACATTCTTATGAATCACAATGATCTCCAAACCAGGGACACTATTAGGCATGCAACATCCGTCATGGAAGGCACTCTTGAGACCTGCGAGGATCTTCGAACCCCAAAATACACTCTTGGGCATCCAATGTTGGTCATGAGTGACCAATTCTTGAGACATACTAGAATCTCTAAACCTTGAGAGACATTCCCAACCCTGCAACGGCATATGCAATGACACATCCCTAGGACATGACAAGATCTCTAAAGCTTTGGGGTTTTATGTAGGTTGAACTGGTTGTAGATGAACTATCTCTATAATCAACAAGGCCAGACCAGTAAAGGATGTGTCTCATGGAGTCCCATTCTTAGAGACTGTTCAGGTCACCATAGACCAGCAAAGGGCAAGTCACCTTGAGGTCCCATTATAAAAAATAACTTGATCAATCCGAATTAGCAAAAGGTGAGTCTTCTTGTGCTTGCATCCTCAAATTCCTTTAGGGATATCCCACATCGCCAAGGGGAGGTCTACACAAGATTACATCCTTATAGACGCCTATAGACACTATGGACCAACAAAGGTTGACTTTCCTTAAGGTCCCATCCTTTGAGAATCGTATGGCCACATCAGATCAGCAAAGGGCGAATCTCCTCGAGGTCCTTTCCAAAAAGATTCCTTTTCACATCTTGTATAAAAATCCAAGCACACTCAATTCATTGGCTCAAGTAGTGTGGTACGCGTTAGACATCGATAATGTGATGAAGCTATAAATACTTGCAACAAGATTCAAAATCTACCAAAGGCGGACAACATCAAAATGCAAGACCAACAACTATAAATAGCACTTAAGATTCTCAATGGCAATCTAGAAAAATATTTCAACCATGAGAATCAGGGGTAATGTTGTAAAAATTGCTCCTGCAAACTCTATTGATGTAGGCTTTAGTGTCGAACAATGTAAATCCCAATTCCCTATATTTTCTATCATTTTATTTATTGATCTATCTAGCCATGGATGTGCATCACCACCACTGCACCGCATCTGGATCATCTGAATAACTGTCGACTATTGAGTCTAGAATTTGGCATCTACAACTTGGTGCCCTCTGTGGAAACTTTGAGTTGTTGCTCTCACTATTTGAAGAGATGAAAGGGATATGTCACCTCGTTGCTTTCTCAGTCTATGTTGTCTTTCAATGTTATTCGGTTTTATTTTGTATGTCCATGAACTCATTACCTTTGCTTAGAAGGTTTGAATCCTTTGATCAACCACGAGGTATCATAAGTTTTCCCAAAAGAGCCAAGACCACCATGAAACTTACCCATAGGACTCCGTTCAGTGGTCCAAGACTAGCGGAGAAACAAACCCACGACCATGCTCGCTAGTCCAAGACCAATGAGGCAGTGAGGGAGATGCACTGGCACCTGACAGACACTACATGAGATTGGGTTTTTTGAGACAAAAAACTTTGTCTCAAAAAACCCAAGTTTCATCTCAAATTATATTTGGAGATGAAAATATTTCATCTGTATTTTGCCTCGGAAAAACTGTCTCAAAAAATCATTTTTAGAGACGAAATTGGGCGGATCCAGTCGAAACCGTTCGAACGGAACTTTTTTTTAGACGAACCGATTTCATCTCAATACATTATTCGAATGGAATATTTCTTCGTTCGAACCGACATGTCCATTCGAACAATATGAAATATTCATTTGAAATAATGACCATATTTGATCCTGTTCGAACGAATGGAGTGTTCGAACAAATTTTATGCGTTCTAACTAATAAATTTTTCAATTGACTTGTGTTCAAACAAAAATTATGTCTGTTCAAACATAAATTTTATTTTAGGAAATTATATCCGTTCGAACGGGGTTTTGCATATTAATATTGTTCAAACAAATATTTTATTGTTCGAGCGTCCGTAGTTCTCGGTTGTTGTTCGAATGGGTTAGTTTTTATTCAAATGAGTCTGTTTTTGTTCGAATGGAGTTATAAATGGTAATTTACCGTTCGAACCGATTATTTATTGTTCGAACGGTATTAATCATACAGATCATAATTTAATTAAAAATACCATACTAATATTACACAAATTGTAATTCAAACATCAATTGTTCAAATGTTTTGGAACATCATAATATAAATGCAATTAAAGAGAAAAATAAATTTTAAGACTATGGTGGTTGCATAGAGTTTTGAGACATCATTGACTGGAACTATTCAAACATTTTTTGGTTATTCAACTGCATCCTCTCTTCTAATCTCGCTTCAAGATCCGCTGCTTGATCTAATCGGGTCAGCAACTCTTTTTCCTTGGATCTCAATCGTTCTATCTCAAGTGTTGCTTCCTCAAATTCTTTAGTCTTGTCGTCATTCGATCTGGCTCGAGAATAGGATGATTATGTTGATGATGGTTTTACACAACGTCCTAAGCCCCTCAAACATCCAGAACATGATCCAAGAACTTGAGAAAGGATCTGAGCATCGTTGACAGATGATACATCAGATGGATCCGCAGCAATTTCCTTAAGAGATATCATCTTGTCCTACAAAAACAAAAACATTAAAGTTAGTATAAGTAACACAAATATTATGTGACAATGGAATTAAAGAAACTTAAACTTCCATAATTTGCCTCTGCTTCGGGATTGGCCCAAACTCCATCACAATTTTTATGTGCTTTAGCATACAATTGGGTTAGATCATAGTCAGCGAGATTTTATTCTTTTTGCAAAAGGAAAATCTATATTAGAACTTAAATAAGAAAAGTGTATTATATGTTAATATTTAACGGGAACTAAAATAACTTACTATTTTGTTAGACAAATGATGAAAAGATCGAGAATCCACATGATGGTTTATTTTTAAATTTGATCTATTGGCTTTGTTCACAGTACTCCGTTGCAAAAAAAAAATATTAGTCTATATGTTTAATACATCTATCATATACTATTAAAAAAGATAGCAGCGAAATTAGCAGGATCTTCAAGCATATCACAAACCCTCTCCCATTTGTTTGGTGGAATTGCTTGGAATGGATTTTAACGTGCCTCTATTGTAGTACTGAACTTCTTATAGTATGCATGACATCGACCTTTGTACCTCCGAAATGCATTCGACATCAGTTCCTCAACCGTTAATCAATCATCTCGTCAACCAAAATTAAGCTCAAACTCATCCTTCCAAAAATTATAAACAATAATATAAATACAAAGTAACTTGAAAGTAACATGTTATATACTAAGTTGTTTAAGATGTAACTTATTACCAACCAACGGTTTTTGATGTGGTCTTTCACATCTTGGGGAACTTTAGACCAAGAGGATGTAGCAATCGGTGCATACGTGCGAGTAAGCGTACCAACATATGAAGCAAGTCACGCTGCCGAATCTCCGGAGCCACCAGTGTGATCATCAGGAATATCAACCTTGATTTTACTTACTTTCCTTACTTTCTCTATGCAGACACCCCTCGCAGTGCCTCTATCTCGGCGCTTGCTTACAACAGCTATATATACAATAATTAAAGCATAAATTTTTAATTAAATTATTTTATTTTATAGATATATTACTTAAATTGAGCATAAAATGTGATATTTAATTTGATAAAATACCTTGTTCTGGGTCGGATGATGTTGGCTCACCATTCATGGCATGTGAACCACACGGGGAGTCATTAATGGATGGGGATGGCACACATGTTGCTTTGCGTTTGGGAGACATATCTACTTGAAATTGTAGCAAATTATTATTCAAATAAAAGTTACAGGTATTTATAAGAATAATACTTACAAAAATTCATATTTGAAATTCATTCACTATCCGTTTTGCTGGACTAGTCGTTCTCATCCTCACTAGACACTTCAGTTGATTCATCTTCTTTCGATATTTCACCCTTAATTACTTTGGGTTAAACATATTCTCTATGTAATGGGACCATATCATATTGGCTTAGATCAACAAATAGATTGATGTCTACTTCGTTTTCTTGATATGCTTCTTCATTTATTAGACTATCAACTTCTTCATGTGGTTTGTTTGCCTTTGAAATGTAATCATATACATTTCTTGGTGCAAACTTCTCCACTACCTGCCATGGGTTTCTGTATTCCGGATCATCTAAATAAAAAACTTGATTCGTTTGGCAAGTGAGAACAAAGGGATCGTCCTCATACCATGTGCGAGATGTATTGACATTTACAAAATAATCATTGTTACGCACTCCCAACCTAGGATTTGAGACATCCCACCAATTACATTTAAACAACCAGACCATATATCCCCCCACATACTTTAACGCTATGATATCTTCCACAATTCCGTAGAAGTCAATGTTATCATCCCCATGGCTTCCTCCGACCATGACCCCACAATTATGAGTTTTCCTATATCGTTCTCTATCAGTTGTGTGAAATCTATATCCACGCACCAAACATCCTGAGTCTTGGATGGCCCGCCTGGACGGACCACATGCTAGAGCATACAGTTTTGGTGAGATTTCTTCTTAATTTTCACCATATTTCGATACAACCTATATTAATAAATATTATTATATAGAAAAAAAGTGAAAGTTTAGTGGTATGAAATTCGTATTATAAACTGGGGCTTTACAGTAATACCGTATGTTCAAACCACAAGGCAAATTTCTCTTCGTGCGTCTTTTCTACGTCAGGTACACCATTCGAGCGAAGTAGTTGTATATATTCGTTGGGCATGTTCATGTGAATGGTTAATTTGTATAAAGTTATACTATATTATTATACATAAACTTAAGAAAAATGTTAGGGAGCCCGTTTTGGGCTCTCTTTTTTTGCCTGATTGGGTTTTTTATTTTTTTTTTAGTTTTTTTTTTACTTAGTGATTAAGAAAATATTGTTTAATAAAATTGTGAGTTTTTTTGTTTTTTTTTTAAATATATAAAAGTGTTAAAAAAATGATGTGAAAAAAAAAATTAAAAATCTAAAAAAAAAAATACAAAATCCAATCGGGCAAAAAAAGGGGAGCCCGTTTTAGGATCGCTCTAAACTTAAAGTTAATATTGATTTAGAGGATCATCACTAACCTCAAGTAGTGGTCAATCTCTGTGCAGTTATTCAAGACATACCATCGAGCTCTTTCAAACTCTCGCCCACATAGATCGTAGCCCCCTTGTGCGTTTATGGGACACACGGTCTGGGAAAACACAGTAAATGTCGATGAAACTCCCATCTCTCGTCCACCTTCATAATTTCGGTCTGGTCTTGTAAATCTAGTATCAACCCCACGAAAATACATTGAACAAAAGTTATACCACTTATTATCAATATATGACTCTGCAATCGAACTTCTGAATAAGCTTTATTCCCCACAAATCGCGTAAGTTTTTCCAAAAACCGTACAATAGAATACATCCATCTATATTAAGTCGGACTGGCGATTAAAGCCTCACGAGGTAGGTACAACCAAATGAGCCATTACATCAAAGAATAAAGGCGGGTACAAACTCTCCAATTTGCATAATATTACTGCAACTTCAGTTTCCATTTTTAACAATGCATCAACTTTTAACGTTCTACTACAAATGTCTCTGAAAAATCCTCCTAATTCTATGAGAGCTGTACAAACATCTCGACTAAGTTTTCCACGCTGCAGAAATACATAACAGTTGTGATTTTAAGACTAGCTATCTTCCAATCATGTGTTCGAACACATCTTGTCATGTTTGAAGCATTGCCATCAGGTAATTTAATTGTCATAAACCAATCACAAAATTTCTTTTTCTCATCATTTGAAAGTGTATACCATCCGATAGACATATAAACTGACGACCCATTATCTTGTAAAGGCAACTCCGGTCCTATCCCCAGCTCCTTCAAGTCTTTACGAGAGTTTGTTGTATCTTTTGTCTTCCCTTCTATTGACATCAGAGTGCCCAATATATTCTCACATATAATTTTCTCGATGTGCATAACATCTAGATTGTGGTGCAGAGTCAAGGTAGACCAGTTTGGCAATTCAAAGAAAGTACTTTTTTTTTATCCAATTCAACTCCACTGCTTGTCCTTTTCTCTTTCGAATTATTGTATCTTTCCCAAATTTGTTTTCTGAAACATCCCCAACTGCACAATAATATCATTCCAAGACAACTCATGTTATGAGAATCCAAACATTAATGAATCCACAAAATATGAATTCACAATACCTACATAAGCATAAAACACATTATGAGAAAATCCTAAATCATGTGCAATAAACAAACATTAATCAAACTTGAAATAAAAAAGAAAAAAGAAAAAAAAATGTAATACCTCTTATAAACCTCTCCTTTCTAAAGAATCCCTTCTCTCTCACTAAGTCTGTTCCTCTCTCTCTCTCCACAACACTCTCTCACACACAAAAAATCGCCTGTCGTGCTTTGCCAAAGAAATCCAAGTTAATTGTGAAAATGAACTGGAGGTTGAGGTATTTGAATCTGTGAAGTCCCGTTCGAACTGGACATTTACGCATTCGAACACAAAAATTTCGAATAGGTGCCAAATCTGCCGCGATTTAATTTACATTCAAACGTGTAATATTGTCGTTCATACTAACAAACCAAAATATTCCTTGGCATATTCTTCAAATGTAGAGAAGCTCAAAGGGTATTTTTGTAACACAATTTGACCAGTGTGTTCGAAATAAGAATTTTCATGTTCGAATAAACTAACATTCAGAGTATTTGGAGCGAAGTTTTCCTCCAAACATATTCCACGAGATAAATCTGTTTGAATGGGATGTAATTGGGTTATAACTAATAATAGTATTATTATACTTATAAGTAATTTCCTATAATTTTAATAATCTATTGTATAAAATACTTTAGTATTATATTATAGTATATAATATATAATATATATTATATACTATAGCAACTATTTTATATTATAATTGATAATATATAATATACTTTTGGTCTAATAGTTAATATAATACTTATACTATATATACTAATTATTAATATATAGTACTTATTAATATATTGTACTTATAACATAGTTTGTATTATATTACTTAATATATATATATATATATATATAGTAACTATACTTCTAATTTTGCACTATATATTATATAACTTACTACCTTGTTATATAAAATATAATAATTATAGTTATCATAACTTATAATAGTAACTAGTAACTATAGTTAATGTTATATTATTACATGACTTATAAGAGTATAGTTATCATAACTTATAATAGCAATAGCATTAGCTATATAGTAACTATATAATACTTACACTATAGTAGCTATATAACTAATGAGTACTATATATATATATTAATTATATTAACGAGTATAGTTATCATAATTTATAATAGTTATAGCATTAGCTATATAGTAACTATATAATACTTACACTATAGTTGCTATATAACTAATGAGTACTATATATATATATTAATTATATTAACGAGTATAGTTATCATAATTTATAATAGTTATAGCATTAGCTATATAGTAACTATATAATACTTACACTATAGTAGCTATATAACTAATAACTACTATACTTATATATAGTACCTATATAATTAAGCCATTGTAATTATACTAAGTACTTAGTATGTACTTAGTATAATAGAATAAATATATTTACAAATAATATACTAAATATATTAATTAAAAGTATTATAATACTATTATTAGTTTTATTTTTATACTTTTGTACCTTGTAATATTAGTATTATTATTATATATTACTTGTAGTAATATAATTATAAATATATTAGTATAATAACTGTTCGATCGGATATTTATCCAATTCGAACGACACCACGTCCATTATAGACCCAGTTCGAATACAATGAAACAAAAATCTCCAGTTCGAACGAGTAGTCGTCGAGAGCAACGATTTCGCCCCTTATCTCCGCCACTCAATCGCCCTAGCAACCCCACATTTGGATTTCTAAGAGGTATGAGTCAAGTATCCACATCTATTGTCTGGTTTTATGTTCGAATGGGTTGTGTTGGGGGGGCATGGATTTCGAATTCGAAATCCCCCATTTTGGTGTATTACATAGAAATAACATCAAAATAATCGGTAGAAATGATTGAATTTCACTCCTTAATCATTTCTACTGATTAAAACAAAGGATAACATCTAGATTGAGATTTTAAGTTTAGGGCTGAGTCAACTCAGCCATTGCTGTTTGGCTTGTTCTCGTTCGAACTAACTCTAGTCCGTTCGAACGCTCAGTTGCCAAACAACATTATTTTGGTTCGGACAAAAGAAATTCGTTCGAATGAACAAAGATTGCCGGTTTGAATGAATAGAACAGTCCATTCGAATAGATTTTACTAGTTCGAACAAAATATGTTCCATTCGAACTAATTATTCACTTCAGTTCAATATAGTATAATTCTTCAATAATATAATTTAAATATTATGGTTAATTATATTCTTACTTTCCTTGTGGTTAAACAGTATACTAATGGCATCCAGCGGAAGAAAACGTTCGAGAGATCAGCCCAGCCAAAGTAATGGAGCAGCTCATGCTTAGGAGACGAGGCCTATACTTGTTGAGCGTGAGATCGTTTTGTCTAATATCTCCGATTTTTCATGGTAGGGACGGAGCATACAGTCCATCTTCACCGAGCGGGGATGGATACCGATCTGTCAGCAGCAGGGGACTGCATATCCAAAAATGGTTGGTGAGTTTTACAGTGCCATGGGAGAGGATAGCGTTGATGCTCTATTCTACACCTTATTGCTCTGGGGAGTGAGTATTAATTTCTCTCCCCACATTATTGTTGAGTTCCTTGACATCCCGCGCATGAGCGACGCATATCCTGCAGCGGCTACACGGGGACCTGTGACTGCACCACCTGATTCCGACATAGTGGCCGCATCCTCCACGTTAGCCCCAAATGTAGAGTCGAATGCTATTTCGAATGGTAGTGAGGATGAAGATCTACCTGATGATGGTCTCATAGACGATCAGGTGTGTCAGCTAGTGCGAGATCCTTCCGGTCCTCCATATGATGGGAACAAGGTGATCCGACAGGCCGATTGTATAGCATTTTTCAAAATGCTTAATTTGATTGTTGGCTATAACATCAATCTGAAAAAACACAAAACTGATTTCGAGATTGATCAAGCCAGATTTTTGCTGCGGATAGCACGGGGGAACCCCATTGATCTGGAATTGTATTTCTTTCTCTGCATTCGATCGGGGTCATACTTTTCCAGTTGAAGTAGTCTACCATTTGCACTGTTGATATATAACCTCCTACTCCGATTGGGGGTTACAGTGTCTGTGACTAAGCAGAGATCGCCACAAATGGGGCCCCTTAACAAGATCACATTCAGCAAGAGCATGGGGCACTTGTGGAAGATTGCACCAGAATAAACTAGTGATCCTCCCACAGATCCAGCTTCTAGTAGTACTGCCGCTGTTGAGAGATAGCCTCCTGGGCTACTTTAGATTAGGTACAAGCTCTGTTTGTGGAGTTCGTTGAGCTTATCATGGAGAAGCTTAGGGATCTGGAAGAACACATTAAAATGTTACAAGAGGATATTGATCTATTTAGTAAATATTGATCGTTTTAGTTATTATTTTACTTTTTTATGTTGTATTGAACATTATATATTTGGAATGTAATTAATGTGTGGTTTTTATTTTTGGTGTTTGCTACCATATTTATTTTTTTCATTTTACTTGCCGTTCATGATAATATAAAAAATTATATTGTCTTTAAAGTTATATTTATATAAATTTAACATAAAATAAATCACTATAAAATTTTAAAATTAATTACATAAAATTAATTTATGAATTTATAAATATTTTAACTCACCACAAATCATAATATATAATATATACACATTTTTATATTTGAAAATGATAACAAATTAAAGGAAAAAATGTCCGTTCGAACAAAGAAATTTAAGTTCGAACGGTTATTAATTTTTCCGAGGAAAAATAAATTAATTTCCCGCCAATATTATTATTCGAACAGATTATATACTGTTCGAACGGACATTAATTCCATGTTCGAATCTATTTTGTTTCGTTCGAAAGGTTTTCCTGTTTTGAGATGATTTTGTTCGTCACAAAATATCTTGTTCGAATGGATATTTATCCATTGGAAAATTCTATACACCATTAAGTATAATGTGACACATTTATCACTATTAATTGATCATTTATTGCATATTTCTTTATCATCTAATGGTAATGAATGTGCCACATACCACTTAATATGATCAAAATAGGATGAGGATGTGGTGTATAGCATTAATTTTATCCATTCGAACGAATTTAGTAGCTCAGTCATTTTTGAAATTTCGTCTCCAAAAATAACTTTTAGGGACGAAATAATTTCGTCCCTAACAATTTTCGTCCCGTAAAGTCAAATCTCTTGTAGTGAGTGCACCCTGTCGGCACTGGTTGAGCATTGATCGAGAGGCCAATGCTCTGTGCGGTAATGCATGGAATGGTCCTAGGACATTACACCCTTTCAGAATGGGTAGAGCATTGATCCACAGGTTGTAGATCCCCATATTGGTACCCAGCTCACCCCATGAACATTGATTGAGTGCAAGTCCTTGAATTGGAACTCCTGCATTTCCATGACCACTGGCGAACGGGTCAGTGCTCGAATGGGGAGCTCATCACCATTGGCGAGCTCGCCATCAAATATTTCATGGTTAACTCACCAAACTCACCAATTTTGGTGAGCTCGCATGTTGAGCTTGTCATCTCAGCCTTCATGGCGAGCTCACCATATCAGCCAAGCATGAGCAATGGTTTTTGTAATCCTCATATCATGTTGAGCTTGCCATCTTAGGAGAGCTCGCCCCTATAGCTCGCATGGCTGGCTCTCAGATTCAAGCGAGCTCCTAGCTGCCTTCAAGCGGCAAGCTATGGTCCAAAGCACCACAACTACTTGCATTTTTGGATATGGTCCACAATTCTCACCATCTCCCAACACCTAGCGAGCATGTAACCTCCCCGCCATTTTGTTGTGAGAGCACTACACCCACAAGTGGTGCATCAAGAAGCTGCAAGTGAGCAACTGCACCTGCAGTTATGGTGGGGTGCACTACCTCCCCAATCAAGCAATCTGAGAAGCAAGTGCACAACTGCACCTGCAATTATGTTGGGGTGCACTAGCTCCCCAATCTAGACATCCGAGAAGCAAGTGCACAACTGCACATACAGCTTACATTTATTAATACAACTAATACTAATTAACGATGATACTGGATATATATTTAGTAATGGTGGACAACATTGAAAGGTAATGGCAAGATTTGTAAAAAATGTTTAAGATTCTCGATGGTCTCCTAGCAAAGCAAATTGATCACGAGAATTATAGGAGTAACTGCTGGGATCATGACGTATCATGGGCCCCACGTCTTCACTCTAGCGAATGCTTTTTGAACTTTTATATCCATCATGCTCTCACTTATATGTCAAAATTATGCAGGCCAGTTGTATTCAGAAATAGCTGCACGCTTTGAACTTACTGTTTTTACACAACAAAACAGTTTTTTGTTTCCTGAGACCAGAAAGCTCGTCAAGAAATCTGATGGTTGACTTATTCCACAGAGATATGCGGTACCTATAAGACATTACGTACCTTTATTAGTCTTCGGCTTTGTGATCACAATTTTTAATATCCAGGTTGTTTATTGCATCTAATGATCAACTTCACGATGCCATGCATGTAACGCCCCGTCCCCGAGGATCCAGAGAGTTAACTGATATCACCTAAAAAATCATTTCCAAATAATACTTTTAAAAATAAACCAGAGTCTCCATAACGTATTAACCTATTTGTTCAACACAAATATCCATGTTCCTATATAAGGGCATATCAGTGGTGTCTCATTGATATACATAAACTTTTCCACAAAGACTAGAAATATTCATTACTCAACATACCAAAGCCACATAAAATATCAACCCTACCAAAGACTCCACAAAAGTCATTGTACCCTAAGGCACTTAGTCTTCTATGATCCACAAAACTTGCAAGTACTCTCTATTCCTGATTCTTAGCTGTTGCATCAAAATTATCTAAAACATATTATGGAGATAAGGGTGAGTTATCGACAACTCAGTAAGCAGAGAACATATACTAGTATGTAAACATGAGCCATTTTTTAGAAAGTTTGGCATGCAGAAATAAAACATTTCATTTTCATATGCACATCTCAAAACGTGTTATCAGAAAAATCAGAGCGATAATTAAATCATTTCATTCTCATAAACCATTTTCATCTTAAAAAGAAAAAAAACTACTTTGTCATCACATAACTGAACATCTTCATATTATCATATCATATCATATCATATACCATATTTAATCCTCGTGGTAGGGTTGTGCTATCCCTGGTGGCCAAACCAGGCAGTGTCATATGGTGAACTTCCCCTTTTTCAATCTCGAAACCCCGAGTGTGCATATAGGAAAGAACACTTTGTAAAAAGATCACTTTGTTTCTAAAGTGGGTGCACTCATATCATATCATATCATGTTGGTACCAACCATATTAAGAGAACTAGTATCATCATATCAGAACCATATTCAGAATCAGATTCGGAACAGATAAATATGCCAAAGGTTTATCATATCCATATCGTATCAAAACACGTGCAAAACATATTCATATCATTTTTCCACGATCAATAACAGTTCCAAGATATTTCATATCACATGTAAAAAAATTCACATATATCGTATTCACTCTTTTGCACATTTCAGAAATATGTCAAATATTGCTCATGTCTACACATTTCATGTCAAAAATATTTATTTTCCCTTTCATACGTATCTCATGAGTAAATACAAAACATATATTGAGGTGGTTTTTAACCTTTTTTCTTTTTAAAACAACATGCATATTTTTACAAACCAACATCAGTTCATTTCTTTTTATGCAAATCTAGCATAGGAACCCCGCTTACATGGGCGTCTTATCTTTTCGAAAAATTTCCTCAAAAGTGCCGAACAATAGTTAATCGTCACCTATAAGATAATTACGTAATTTTCGTAAATTCCAATCAATCTTGTATTTCGATATTAAAGCCTAAACTCCTAAAATAATCTATTTTTAATTCCTCAAAATCCGAAATTCTCATAACCTCAAGAAATATGATTACTTTCTAAAATCATTGATGTCCCTTTGATACTTCTACTAAACATAAAAAAAAAAAAAAAAATCCAACTTAGTTACTATTGAAGTGTAACTATAAAATCTACTACTAGATAATATAATTATAAAAAAAAAAAGAATTTGAGTCCAACTATGTAACACCCAGACCCAATTTTTTTTTTCTTATAGTTGGACTATGGATTTTATTTATTTATTTATTTGAGCTTGATATTTTATGTTTTTATATTATGGACTTGAGTAATGATTTTTTTTGTTTTTATTTGGAGATTTTGGCCGTTTGTTTTAACTTTGGAAAACTTTCGGTTTATGAATTGTTCCTCACCCGCACGACTCTTTTCCATCTGCATGCACGTTACTCCCTTTTCTCTAGGGTTTCTCCATCGCCAATAAACACATATTTATACATACGCACCTGCATGTTAGTTTAAAAAATAAAAAAAAGCCTTTAGCAGCCGCAAACCTCCCACTGTAGTATTCATCCCTGAAAGCTCAACGCCTCACTCACACAACCCGTAGTCCTTGGCTCAGCACTGCCGTTACCTTCCGATCCCTCTCGTGTGCAGAAGCCCTCCACAGCCTAAGCCCAAACCGGCGTAACTTTCAGCCGTGGAGGGTGCACCCTTGCAAAAACTGTGAACCCCACGTAGCCCCGCCGCTGCCTATGTGTTAGGACCCCCTTAGCACCGTCCCTGCACCACCACCATTGCACCTCTTCTCAGCCACCGTGGTACAACTCACACTGCCCAGCCACCCTGCCTCATCCACGTTCAATCAAACACTGAAGAAACCTCTGTTTTTGTACCAAAAAATAGAGCAAATTTATTTTTCTGCTTCCTGCTGTTCGACGCAAACCAACCGAGCGACGCCCCAACCAACCTCAAACCGCCGTCTAAATACTCTTCGTCAGCCCTGTTCAGCCGTACATTCATCATCAGCACACCACCCAGCTGCTAGCATATCCACCGAAGCCACTCAGCTCTGATCGGATCCCTGGTGTAGCCTCCTTCCTCGGTGAGCCTCGTCGCTGCCTCTTTCTTTGCACACTTGAAAACTATTTCTGGTTTTAGTGAGCTTCTGTCGCATGTATTTGTGGTTCCAGTAACTTGTTGCCCTGCTTGTTGAGGTGTTTTGCTCTTACGTATGGTTAGGGAAGATTAGATCTAGGGTATTACGTTTTTACCCTTGAGTAACAAGCCAAATCACTAGGTGGTTTGTGTTTTATTTGTTTTTCGGTTGGGTTGTCTTTTACGAAGGGTTTTTTTTATTTATTTATTTAAAGATATTTCTTATATTATTGTTAGTCAAAAATGTTTCTTAAAGTCCTTTAAATTTGTTATTTCTTTCAAAAGAATAAACGATAATGTTGTATTTTTACTATGACTTAATTTATTATATGGTTGCTATATAATTTAAAATATTTTGGTATAATTATATTATATAGTATTAGATTTTGTAATTACACTTCAATAGTAAATAAGTTAGACTTTTAAATGTGTTTAGTCGAAGTTATAAAATGGACATTCCCAATTTTAGAAATGGATGATATATTTTGGGCTTTTGAGGGTTTTAGGTTTTAAAATCGATTATGTTATAAGCCTAGGCTTAAATACCGAAATACGTGATTGATTGGAAATTTACGATAATTATGTGATTATTTTATAGGTGACGATTAATTATTGTTTGACATTTTTTAGGAATTTCGAAAAAGCTAAGAAGTTCAGGTAAGCTGGGTTCCTATGCTAGACTTTGCATTAAAATAAAATGAGGTGAGGTTATTTTTGGAAAATATACATATCTGATTATGAAAAGAAATTTGAACTACCTCAGTTATTTGTTCTGTATTACTCATGAGATTCTGTTTAAGAAGAAAGCATTTTCTGTCATGACTGGGTAGACATGAGCTTATTTTTGACATTCTGTTTCTGAATTTTGAAAAAGAGAGCAAATATAAAATTTGTGCATAAATAATGTTGTGATATGATTTTGTTCTGTTCTGAAGATTTTGTTCAGTACTTTGTTTGGATAAGACGTGATTTCTGAAAACCTTTGGCATAACTCTCTGATTCTGAATTTGATTATGTTTCCGCTCTGTTCAGTTACGGCCCTGTCACGGGTGATAATAGTTGCATACGGCCCAACCACGGGTAATAATAGTGGATACGGCCCAACCACGTGTTATAATAGTGGATACGGCCCAACCAAGGGTAATAATAGTGGATATGGCCCAATTACGGGTAATAATAGTGGATACGGCCTTGCCATGGATTATAGTAGTGGTCTTTGTTTTGAGTGCACACCTTAGTGACAGTGATTGATGTTCTGCTTGGCTATCCGCAGATGCACAACCCTACCACGGGGGTTATACATGGCCTTTGTTCTGATATGATGTTCTGATGATGATGATGATTATTTATGCTATGCCAAAGAATATTTTTGAATGAGATTATTTCTAAATGTTCGCTCTGATATTTTGATACCATGTTTTGCTTCCGCACTCTGAAAATGAAAATGTTTTATTCTGCATTCTGATTTTTGTAAATGTTCATGTTTACACTCTGGTATATATTTTCTACTTACTGAGTTGTTGATAACTCACCCCTTATCTCCATATATTTTTCAGATAATTTTGATGCTTCAGCTGGAGAACAAGAGTGGAAATTTTAACAAGGTGTGATGATCGTAGTGGAATAAGTGCCTAAGGGTACAAATGCTTATGTGAGAGTCGTAGTTAGTAAACTGATTTATTTTTCGGGTATTTGATTGAATGAGTTGATGATGTTTTCGAGTTTTTTTGGAGAATTTCTAATTTATGTTATTGGGGATTTCTTTATTTTCGCCATGGAGGAACTTAGATTTTTGGATTGATTAAATGGATTAATATTTTATGGGATTTTCTGGATTTTATAGTTGTGTTATTTAAGTTAATTTTAAGTATTAAGAGCTAACTCTCCGGACCTTCTGGAACGGGGCGTTACAATTGGTATCAGAGCCAGGTTTGAGATTCTGCATACTATAATAAGGAGTTTGTTGAGAGTTAAAGTTTTAGAATTCTTGTAGGCGCTGGATCATGATGTTGAGGAAATAATTTTCAGAGTTGTGGTGTAGACATTTGTGGGCTATAGGAGGTGATTTTTATGGGTATTTAGGGTATTAGAAGTCTCAGGCGTTAGACAAGATATTTTATGAAATTTGAAGGGTAGAAATTTTTATAGATATTCTGAGATATCCATGTTGATTGAGGTTTGGTTAGGTTTTGTAGACCGCATATAAGGCTTTTGACAGGATGGAAGGTTTAGAGTCTGGAGTTATATAGAGTTACTACTGTTGCTTGTACAATTTTTTTATTATTATATGTATTTTATGTTTGTTTTACTATTATCACCATTTGCTTGTTTTGTACGAACCCTTTATTCTTGTAATGATTCTCTGTAATAATCCAAGTTGTCAGGATGCCACCTCGTCGTTGAGAAAAAAGTGTATCGGGTATGAATGCGACAAATGATGAATGGGGATGCACCATAGAGCTGTTTAATCGAATGCATCCTCCCACCTTCGATGGTCGGGGCGACACAACCTTAGCCAAAGACTGGATCCAAGATATTGAGGAGATACTCTGCGTTATAAACAGCACAGACGAGCAAAAGGTTCTATACTCTGCTTTCAAACTAACGGGAGAAGCAACAAGGTGGTGGATTTCTTAAAGAACCATCAGAGAAGCGGAAGGGATGAAAATAGTCCGTTGGCTACACTTCAAGCAGATCTTTCTGGAATGCTTTTTCCCAACCTCAGTCCGAGACGACAAGGCTATGGTGTTCGTTAATTTGGTACAGGGAGCTATGACAGTACACCAGTACGCAGCTAGATTTATTGAGTTATCACGCTTTGCTGCATATTTGATCCCTGATAAGGAGAAGAAGGCTCGTAAGTTTGAGAAGGGGTTGAATGAAAAGATTTACGAACGAATTGTGGGCTTTCAAATCCGGAACTTCTCAGAGTTGGTGAATAAGGCCACAGTATTCGAGAGGAGCCTTCGAAGAAGCGCAGCACTACTGGAACAGAGGAAGAGGACTGCGCCACAGGGGTCTCATTCTGTGATGGATCAAGGGCCATGGAAGAAAAGAAATGATGGGAGCAACTCGGGGCAAAAGCAAGTGCAGGGATATCAATCTAATAACCTGTGCAAGTTTTGTAACCACATACACTCTGGGGAGTGTAGAAAGGAAAATGGGTCATGTTTCCGACGTGGAGAGACTGGTCATTTCATAAGAGAATGCCCATTTCTGGCAGACGACAAGAATAAGTCCAACACACCCCCAGGTCCCCGACAAATGACACAGGGAAACAATCAACGTAGAATGAGACCAGCTCGAGTGTTTGCATTAACAGCTGAAGATGCTGAGGGCGACAACAATGAGATTACAGGTACCTCATTCTATTTCTCCTTTGAATTTTTTTTTTTTTTTTTTGAGTTGAGATTAGTTATGCTTGTATGGATTTCTCTAATAGGATAGCTTAGAATATTTAAGTTTGGTGGGGAGTAGATTTTCTAAGGATTTGAAATTTGTGAACCGAGGTTATTCAGGACTTAAGTTTGGAACTATTGATTATATGATTTTGTTTTAGGAGTTCTCTGTTAGTTAGTTGTAAAAAAAAAAAAAAAGTGTGTGCAGACTGGTCAAAAGTGGAGGTCAATTCTTTTCCAATGTATGAGATTCAATGTTTTTAGGACTACAAGTTGTTAGAGTAAGTAGCAGAAGCATGGTTGTAGTGATATGATAATTTGAAAGTTTATTTCGTTATTTTTATTGAAGTTTTATATTAGGTGGAGATTTTGGAATTTATTTAATAATTTATTTTGGTCTTTAATTGCATTTTGGAGGTTTATATTATAGACTTGAAAAGGCAGTGTGTACGAACCTGTATGGCTAGGGAAATATGAGAGAATACGATCGACAATATTGGAGGGTTAGAATTTGGAATATTAGGTTCGACAAATTTTGGATTATTAATTAAGTGCGACATTATGATTAACGAATGGGTTAGGCATGGAATTATTGTAGTGGATAAATATTTAGGACTTGCTTGTGGTACTAGCAAATTTCGAGGAAAATTTTTTTTAAGGGGGGGTGAATGTAACACCCGGACCCAATTTTTTTTTCTTATAGTTGGATTATGGATTTTATTTATTTATTTATTTGAGCTTGATATTTTATGTTTTTATATTACGGACTTGAGTAGTGATTTTTTTTCTTTTTATTTGGCCGTTTATTTTAACTTTGGAAAACTTTTGGTTTATGAATAGTTCCTCACCCGCACGACTCTTTTCCATCTGCATGCACGTTACTCCCTTTTCTCTAGGGTTTCTCCATCGCCAATAAACACATATTTATGCATACGCACCTGCATGTTAGTTTAAAAAAAAAAAAGCCTTTAGCAGCCGCAAACCTCCCACGGCAGTCTTCGTCCCCGTAAGCTCAACGCCTCACTCACACAACCCGTAGTCGTTGGCTCAGCACTGCCGTCACCATCCCATCCCTATCGTGTGCGGAGCCCTCCACAGCCTAAGCCCAAACCGGCGTAACTTTCAGCCGTGGAGGGTGCACCCTTGCAAAAATTGTGAGCCCCACGTAGCCCCGCCGCTGCCTATGCGTTAGGACCCCCTTAGCACCGTCCCTGCACCACCACCATTGCACCTTTTCTCAGCCACCGTGGTACAACTCACACTGCCCAGCCACGCTGCCTCATCCATGGTCAATCAAACACTGAAGAAACCTTTGCTTTTGTCCCCAAAACCAGAGCAAATTTATTTTTCTGCTTGCTGCTGTTCGACGCAAAACAACCGAGCGAATCCCCAACCAACCTCAAACCGCCGTCTAAATAATACTCTTCGTTAGCCCTGTTCAGCCGTACATTCATCATCAGGACGCCACCCAGCTACCAGCATCTCCACCGAAGCCACTCAGCTCCGATCGGATCCCTGGTGTAGCCTCCTTCCTCGGTGAGCCTCGTCGCTGCCTCTTTCTTTTCACACTTGAAAACTATTTCCGGTTTTAGTGAGCTTTCGTCGCATGTATTTGTGGTTCCAGTAACTTGTTGCCCTACTTGTTGAGGTGTTTTGCTCTTACGTAAGGTTAGGTAAGATTAGATCTAGGGTCTTACATTTTTACCCTTGAGTTACAAGCCAAATCACTGGGTGGTTTGTGTTTTTATTTTTTTTTCGGTTGGGTTTTCTTTTACGAAGGGTTTTTTTTTATTTAAAGATATTTCTTATATTATTGTTAGTCAAAAATATTTCTTAAAGTGCTTTAAATTTGTTATTTCTTTGAATAGAATAAACGATAATGTTGTATTTTTACTATGACTTAATTTATTATATGGTTGCTGTATAATTTAAAATATTTTGGTATAATTATATTATCTAGTATTAGATTTTATAATTACACTTCAATAGTAAATAAGTTAGACTTTTAAATATTTTTAGTCGAAGTTATTAAATGGACATTCCCAATTTTAGAAATGGATTATATATTTTGGGCTTTTGAAGGTTTTAGGTTTTGAGGAGTTAAAATAGGTTATTTTATAAGCCTAGGGTTAAATACCTAAATATGTGATTGATTGAAAATTTACGAGAATTATGTGATTATTTTATAGGTGACGATTAATTATTATTCGACATTTTTGAGGAATTTCGAAAAAGTTAAGAAGTTCAACTAAGCGGGGTTCATATGCTATACTTTGCATTAAAATAAAATGAGGTGAGGTTATTTTTGAAAAATATACATATCTAATTATGAAAAGAAATTTGAACTACCTCAATTATTTGTTCTGCCTTACTCATGAGATTCTGTTTAAGAAGAAAGTATTTTCTGTCATGACTGGGTAGACATGAGCTTATTTCTGACATTCTGTTTCTAAACTTTGAAAAAGAGAGCAAATATAAAATTTGTGCGTAAATAATGTTGTGATATGATTTTGTTCTGTTCTGAAGATTTTGTTCAGTACTTTGTTTGGATAAGACGTGATTTTTGAAAATTTTTGGCATGACTCTCTGATTCTGAATTTGATTCTGTTTCTAATTTGTTCAGTTACGGCCCTGCCACGGGTGATAATAGTGGCATAAGGCCCAACCATGGGTAATAATAGTGGATACGGCCCAACCACGGGTTATAATAGTGAATACGGCCCAACCACGGGTAATAATAGTGGATACGGCCCAACCACGAGTAATAATAGTAGATACGGCCCTGCCACGGATTATAGTAGTAGTCTCTGTTTGGAGTGCACACCTTGGTGACAGAGTGATTTATGTTCTGCTTGGCTATCTGCAGATGCACAACCTTACCACGGGGGTTATACATGGCCTTTGTTCTGATATGATGTTCTGATGATCATCATCATCATCATCATTTATGCTATGCCAAAGAATATTTTTGAATGAGATTATTTCTAAATGTTCGCTCTGATATTTTGATAATATGTTTTGCTTCCGCACTCTGAAAATAAAAATGTTTTGTTCTGTATTCTGATTTCTGTAAATGCTCATGTTTACACTATGGTATATGTTCTTTATTTACTGAGTTGTTGATAACTCACCCCTTGTCTCCATATATTTTTCAGATAATTTTGATGCTTCAGCTGGAGAACAAGAGTAGAAAGTATAGCAAGGTGTGATATAAGTGTCTGAGGGTACAAATGCTTATGTGAGAGTCGTAGTTAGTAAACTGATTTATTTTTCGGCTATTTGATTTGATGAGTTGAGGATGTTTTCGAGTTTTTTTGGAGAATTTCTAATTTATGTTATTGGGATTTCTTTATTTTCGCCATGGAGGAACTTAGATTTTTGGATTGATTAAATGGATTAATATTTTATGGGATTTTCTGGATTTTATAGTTGTGTTATTTAAGTTAATTTTAGGTATTAAGAGCTAACTCTCCGGACCTACGGGAACGGGACGTTACAGTTGGTATCAGAACCAGGTGTGAGATTCTGCATACTATAATAAGGAGTTTGTTGAGAGTTAAAGTTTTAGAATTCTTGTAGGCGCTAGATCATGACGTTGAGGAAATAATTTTCAGAGTTGTGGTGTAGACATTTGTGGGCTATAGGAGGTGATTTTTATGGGTATTTAGGGTATTAGAAGTCTCAGGCGTTAGACAAGATATTTTATGGAATTTGAAGGGTAGAAATTTTTATAGATATTCTGAGATGTCCATGTTGATTGAGGTTCGGTTAGGTTTTGTAGACCGCATATAAGGCTTTTGACAGGATGGAAGGTTTAGAGTCCGGAGTTATATAGAGTTACTACTATTGCTTGTACAATTTTTTTATTATTATATGTATTTTACGTTTGTTTTACTATTATCATCATTTGCTTGTTTTGTACGAACCCTTTATTCTTGTAATGATTCTCTGTAATAATCCAAGTTGTCAGGATGCCACCTCGTTATTTGGTACAGGGAGCTATGATAGTACACCAGTACGCAGCTAGATTTATTGAGTTATCACGCTTTGCTGCATATTTGATCCCTGATGAGGAGAAGAAGGCTCGTAAGTTTGAGCAGGGGCTGAATGAAAAGATTTATGAGCGAATTATGGGCTTTCAAATCTGGAACTTCTCAGAGTTGGTGAATAATGCCACAGTATTCGAGAGGAGCCTTCAAAGAAGCGCAGAACTACTGGAACAGAGGAAGAGGATTGCGCCACAGGGGTCTCATTCTGTGATAGATCAAGGGCCATGGAAGAAAAGAAATGATGGGAGCAACTCAGGGTAAAAGCAAGTGCAGGGATATCAATCTAATAACCCGTGCAAGTTTTGTAACCACATACACACTAGGGAGTGTAGAAAGGAAAATGGGTCATGTTTCCGATGTGGAAGCTACGGAGGCATTGGGAGGTGGCTACGAGGCTGAGGTTCCACGTGGGCTAGATTCAGGGGAAAGTGGCGACTCGTTGGCTGGGCTGGTGCTCTGTTTTTCGGTGGTGCAATTGAGGTAGAGTTTACACGGAGAGGGTGGTGGTGCACGACTTGAGGGGTGGACTTCGTGTGACTGTGGAGGTGATGACCGAACGGATTGGGTGGCTGCGGCATGAAGAGAACAAAGGAAAAGCAATTAGGGTTGAGAAAAACTTAATCTATATATAGGCTTTAAATTGAAAACTGAACACTTAAAACAAAAGGAAGGAAAACGTGCATGAAGAAAAAGGAAAGATGGTGTTAACTCGTGTGACGGAAATGAGAGATGTTATTCACGTACGTGGGTGAAGCAATGAGCTGGGTTTTACATCCTCCCCCCTTATAGAAATTCCGTTCTCAGAATTTATTATAAATTGTCAAAATTCCCATCGAAAAGCCGTGGGTACTTAACTCGCATTTCTTCCTCCAATTCCCAAGAAGCTTCGCTAATAGCTTGAGTTTTCCACAACACTTTAACAAAAGGGATAGTTTGAGTCAGTTACACTTGTTCTTTCTTTTCCAAAATTCGAACTGGTTCTTCCGTATAATTCATATCCTCCCGAATCTGGAGTGGTTCATAATCAATAATGTGAGTCAGGTCGGGAATATATTTCCTCAACATGGAAATATGAAATACATTATGCACTCCCGCAAGTGCCGGAGGAAGTGCTACTCTATAAGCCACTGGTCCAATCCGGTCAAGAATTTCAAATGCCCAATATATCTCGGGCTCAACTTGCCCTTCTTTCCAAATCGCATAACTCCTTTCATCAGTGTTATTCTAAACAATACTTTATCTCCAACCTCGAACTCTAGTTGGCGGCGACGTTTATCTGCATAACTCTTTTGTCGCCTTTGAGCTACTTTCATTCTAGCCTGAATGATATCTATCTTCTCTTTAGTCTGCTGGATAATCTCTGGCCCCAAAAGTTTCTTTTCACCTACTTCATCCCAATACAATGGAGATCTACACCTCTTGCCATACAAAACCTCGTAAGGTGCCATTCCAATGCTAGCCTAGAAACTATTGTGATAAGCAAACTCGACCAATGGTAAATGTTGTATCCAAGCTCCCTTAAAATCCATCAGACATGCCCTCAGCATGTCTTCCAATATTTGAATCGTTCTTTCTGACTGTCCATCTGTCTGAGGGTGAAATGCAGTACTGAAATTTAACTTAGTACCCATTGCCTCCTGTAAGCTTCGCCAGAACTTGGAGGTGAAACGAGGGTCTCTATCTGACACAATGGATACTGGTACCCCATGCAACCTCACTATCTCCCGCACATACAACTCAATTAGTTTGTCCAGTTGGTAAGAAACTTTAATGGGCACAAAGTGAGCAGTTTTTGTTAAGCGATCCACGATCACTCATATAGCATCTTGTCCACTCAATGCCCTCGGTAAGCTTGTCACAAAGTCCATGGAGATATGCTCCCACTTCCACTCTGGAATCTGGAGTGGTTGTAATAATCCTGCTGGTCTCTGATGCTCTGCCTTCACCTGTTGGCAAGTTAGGCACTGTTCCACAAATTTAGCGATTTTTCTTTTCATACCATTCCACCAAAAAGACTCTCTCAAGTCCCGATACATTTTGGTACTCCCTGGGTGAACTGTGTATAAGGAACGATGTGCTTCTTCAAGGATTACCCTTTTCAGTTCTTCATCAGCTGGCACGCATAATCTACCTCTAAACCTTAAAACTCCACCCTCAGAAACTCTAAAGTCAAATTTGTCCCCATTCCCGACTTCTTCCACTAGCTTCACCAACCCTAAATCCACCTTTTGAGCAGCTTTGATTCTATCTATTAAGGTCGGTTGAACTATTAAACTGGCCAAGAAAGTACTTGTATCACTAGTGATGACCTCAATACCAACTCTTTCTAGGTCCAATAGCAACCTGTGTTGAGTGGTAAGTGCTGCAACTGCTGGTCCCATAGACTTCCTACTTAAGTCGTCGGCTACAACATTAGCTTTGCCTGGGTGATAATTGATGGTGCTGTCATAATCCTTGATCAACTCGAGGCATCTCCTCTGCCTCATATTTAATTCCTTTTGGGTGAAGAAATATTTCAAACTCTTGTGATCTGTATAAATCTCACACTTTTCCCTATACAGATAGTGTCTCCAAATCTTAAGTGCAAAAATGACTGCCGTAAGTTCCAGATCATGCGTGGGATAATTCTGCTCGTATGCTTTCAGTTGGCGTGAGGCGTATGCTATAACCTTCCCATGTTGCAGCTGTAAGCACCCCAATCCAGGTCTTGATGCATCGCTATAAACTACAAATCCACCTCTAGTCGTGGGGACGGTTAACACCGGAGCTGTCACTAATCTTCGTTTCAACTCTTGGAAGCTTCCTTCACACTTTGTTGTCCATTGAAACTTATTATTTTTCCTGGTGATGCTATTCGACGGTAATAACTCGCCAATCCCAAGAAACATCTAACCTCATGAACATTCTTCGGTGTCGGCCAATTAACCACTACTTCCACTTTTCCCAAGTCCACTGAAATGCCATCTTTCGAAACTACATGCCCCAAAAATGCGATTGAATCAAGCCAAAATTCACACTTCTTCAATTTAGCAAACAACTTTTTATCTCTGAGTGTCCCAAGTACCAGCCTCAGATGTTCCTCATGCTCAGACCTGCTTTTGGAGTATACCAATATATCATCAATAAAAACATCTACAAACTTATCCAAAAATTCATGGAACACCCAGTTCATCAAATCCATGAGAATTGCTGGGGCGTTAGTCAGGCCAAAAGGCATGACCAAAAACTCATAATGGCCATAACGGGTATTGAAAGCCGTCTTAGCTACGTCCTCTGCCCTGATTTTCAATTGATGGTAACCCGATCGAAGATCAATCTTTGAAAATACCTGAGCGCCCTGGAGCTGATCAAACAAATCCTCTATACGGGGTAGCGATTACTTATTCTTTATGGTCACACGATTAAGTTCCCTGTAGTCAATACACATCCTCAACGATCCATCCTTCTTCTTGACAAAGAGGACTGGAGCTCCCCAAGGTGATACACTGGGCCTGATAAAACCCTTATCCAAAAGGTCTTGTAATTGTTCCTTGAGTTCCATTAATTCAGACGGTGCCATCCGGTAAGGTGCTTTAGAAAGGGGTGCCGTGCCTGGGACTAGTTCGATAGTAAACTCTACTTCTCACTCAGGCGGGAGTCCAGGTAAATCTTCTGGGAAAACCTCTGGATATTCTCTCACCACAGGTATCTGCTCTAACTTCAACTCCTCTTTTGGTGCTTCTACCACGTAGGTTAAGAATCCCTAACAACTATTTCGTAACAATTTCCCAACTTGAACTGCAAATATGATGGGTGGATGCATCCTCACTTTCGAACCTGTGAACCGAAATTTACTTTCTTTTGGGGGTCTAAATACGACTTCCTTTTTAAAACAGTCTATGCTGGCGTGGTAGCAAGCCAGCCAATCTATACCCAAAATCACATCAAACCCAATCAGGTTAAACACTATTAAATCTACTGGCATCAATCTTCCCTCAATTGTTACAGGACACCCTGGTAGAAACTCGTCACAGACTACCGAATTTCCTGTTGGGGTCGCGACCACTAACTTGGGCTTTAACTTTTCGGTTTCTAAGGTGCAAAATCGAGCATATGTCATAGAAACAAACGAATGTGTCGCTCCCGAATCAAATAACACAGTCGCATTATTAGAAAACAAACAAAGAGTACCTGTGGTCACAATCTACATCATTCATGAACTAAAATTTCCAAGTCTTAACCTCAATCCACAAATTAATATCTTAAAACATAACAAAGAAGTCATACCCGTGATCACATCATTCTTATCTTCAGCCTCTCCAGGTGTTAGGGCAAAAACTCTTGCAGGCGCAGTAGTACGCTGGATGTTGCCTCGCGCTGTCCCTTCTGCCCTAGGTGGTGGCGGTGGCCTGTTGCTATCCAATCGTAAAGGGCAGTCCCTGAGATAGTGACCCGATTTGGCACAATGGTAGCATAGTCTCGCTTCTTTCCTACACACTCCAGCATGTACTCGGTTGCAAGTCCAACATTGATATGCTTGTTGGGTGCCCTGAATCAACCTTTTTCCCGAGCTATTACCTTTATTTCTCTTTTTCTATGATCCCTGGTCCATACCAGAATGAGGCCCCGATGGAATAGTCCTCTTCCTCTGATCGTGCAAGGTCGCGCTCCTTTGAAGGCTTCACTAAAAAACTGTGGCTTTATCTACCAACTCTGAGAAATTTCGAATCTGGAAGCCCACTACTCGTTCATAAAGTTTTTCATTAAGTCCTTGTTCAAATTTGCGTGCCGTCTTTTCTTCGTCCGGAATCAGATACGCAGCAAAACGGGATAGTTCAATGAATCTAGCTGCATATTGGTGCACCGTCATGGTTCCCTGCACCAAAGTGGTAAATTCCATTGCCTTATCCTCTCGGCCGAGCTTGGGAAAAATCGCTCAAGAAAAATCTGCTTAAAATGTGGCCAACTGACTATTTATGTTCCCCCTGCTTCTCGGATGGTTCTTTCTAAGATTCGCCATCTTTTTGCCTCACCTATCAGTTTGAATGTTGCATATGCCACATTTTGTTCATCTGTGCAGGTTAACACCCGCAATATCTCTTGAATATCTTGCACCCAATCTTCAGCTAGGGTTGGTTCGCCTTTCCCGTCAAATAAAGGGGGTGCATCCGATTGAGCTGTTCTATTGTACAACCTCATTCATTATAGTTGCATTGGTGACCCAATGGATTCTGCGTGAGGTCATCTATTAACTGATGGGCTGCTGCTCGTAGTACTTCGAAAGCACTCGGGTGTGCTCCCCTTTCGTTCTCATTCTCGTTCACGTTCAAATCCGACATACTTCGTTCTCTACGACGAGGTGGCATCCTGTAATAAAGAGAAAGAAGTACGCGCAACAGTCGTAATGATTAATCCCCAAAGTCTAAAACTTTAACGCCATCAAATCTGTTTAATAAAAAGTCTCCAAAATCAAACAAAACCACAAACAACATGAATTCAACTCATACACCTGTAAAATCCTATACATCAAAATCATTCCTAAGGTTTGTAAATTTTAAGACCTCGAATACCTATGATATTCTTCCTTATAGTCTGCTCCACTATCACATCCAATCTAAAAGTGATTTCTTAAAGCCTATCTATACTCCAAAATCTTACACTCTATAGTCTACAGAACCTCAAACATAGCTTTGATACCAACTGTAACGCCCCGTCCCCGAGGGTCCGGAGAGTTAACTCATATCACCCAAAAAATCATTTCCAAATAATACTTTTAAAAATAAACCAAAGTCTCCATAACATATTAACCTATTTGTTCAACACAAATATCCATGTTCCTACATAAGGGCACATCAGTGGTGTCTCATTGATATACATAAACTTTTCCACAAAAACTAGAAATATTCATTACTCAACATACCAAAGCCACATAAAATATCAACCCTACCAAAGACTCCCCAAAAGGCATTGTACCCTAAGGCACTTAATCTTCTATGATCCACAAAACTTGCAAGTACTCTCTATTCCTGATTCTCAGCTGTTGCATCAAAATTATCTGAAACATATTATGGAGATAGGGGTGAGTTATCCACAACTCAGTAAGTAGAGAACATATACTAGTATGTAAACATGAGCCATTTTTTAGAAAGTTTGATATGTAGAAATAAAACATTTCATTTTCATATGCACATCTCAAAACGTGTTATCAGAAAAATCAGAGCGATAATTAAATCATTTCATACTCATAAACCATTTTCATCTTCAAAAGAAAAAAAACTACTTTGGCATCACATAACTGAACATCTTCATCATATCATATCATATCATATACAATATTTAACCCCCGTGGTAGGGTTGTGCTATCCCCGGTGGCCAAACCAGGCAGTGTCATATGGTAAACTTCCCCTTTATCAATCTCGGAGCCCCGAGTGTGCACACAGGAAAGAACACGTAAAAAGACCACTTTGTTTCCAAAGTGGGTGCACTCATATCACATCATATCATGTTGGTACCAACCATATCAAGAGAACTAGTATCATCATATCAGAACCACATTCAGAATCATATTCGGAACAAATAAGTATGCCAAAGGTTTATCATATCCATATCGTATCAAAACACGTGCAAAACATATTCATATCATTTTTCCATGATCAATAACAGTTCCAAGATATTTCATATCACATGTACAAAAATTCACATATATCATATTCGCTCTTTTGCACATTTTAGAAACATGTCAAATATTGCTCATGACTACACATTTCATGTCAAAAATATTTATTTTCCCTTTCATACATATCTCATGAGTGAATGCAAAACATATATTGAGATTGTTTTTAACCTTTTTCTTTTTAAAACAACATGCATATTTTTACAAACCAACCTCAATTCATTTCTTTTTATGCAAATCTAGCATAGGAACCCCACTTACCTGGGCTTCTTAGCTTTTCGAAAAATTTCCTCAAAAGTGCCAAATAATAGTTAATCGTCACCTATAAAATAATCACGTAATTTTCCTAAATTTGCATTCAATCTTGTATTTCGATATTCAAGCCTAAACTCCTAAAATAATCTATTTTTAATTCCTCAAAATCTGAAGTTCTCATAACCTCAAGAAATATCATTACTTTCTAAAATCATCGATGTCCCTTTGATACTTCTACTAAACATAAAAAAAAAAACAAAAAAAAAAATCCAACTTACTTACTATTGAAGTGTAACTATAAAATCTCCTACTAGATAATATAATTATAAAAAAAAAAAAAGAATTTGAGTCCAACTACTCATATCAATATCGGTGAAACTTTAGCTTGCTAAAAAAAAAAATCAGTCCAATAAAATTACTAAACAATTTATCAAACATAAAGAAATCATGTCTAAAATAAAATTTAAACAAGTTTATCAAAATGATGTAAATCAGATTAATCTCAAGCCCAGCCCACCAAAAAGAAAAGAAAGAAGGAAAAGAAAGATTCACTAGATTTAAACACCAACTAATTCAAACTGAGCCCAACAATATAAATAAGTCTGGTAGCCCATTGAAAAGCCTTTAAAAAAAAATAGAGCATTCGTTTAATTAGAAAGGGTCTCCTGCTGAGTTAACCGATACATGCATAACATACCCTATGTTTCCTTTTTAAGTAAGTAACAACAACAACCAAAAAAAAATAAACATGCAGAGTCTCAAATGAAAGTGACGACAGAAGCTCACCCACGAAAAATCGAGGCAGTGGCACCATGGGAGGGGGTGCCGGAAACTGGGCTAAGACGGTGGTGATGCCCTCGATGGCGTCGCACGGGAAGAGAGGGAGAAAGAGCTGAAACTGAGAGAGAGAGAGAGAGAGACGGTGAGAGAATGAGAGAGAGGCCGAAAGGAAAGGACCATCAACCGGAAGTGGCGTGAGCTTACCGTTGGACTGAGGCGGCATGCGGCGGACAGGGGTGAAGGAAGGTCCTCGCTAACAGTTTCTCTGGGGCACTGCGCGGAGGAGCTCTTGATGGAGCGCGACTGCAGCGGCTTGGACGCTACTCTGTTTTGGACAACTAAAACAGGAAATTTTCGGGGCTTGTAATGGAGGCTACAGAGGCGTTGGGAGGCAGCTACGAGGCTGAGGTTCCGCATGGGCTAGGTCCGAGGGAAAGTGGCGACTCGTTGGCTGGGCTGGTGCTCTGTTTGAGGGGTGTTCTTCGTGTGACTGTGGAGGTGATGACCGAACGGCTTGGGTGGCTGCGGCGTGAAGAGAACAAAGGAAAAGCATTAGGGTTGAGAAAAACTTAATCTATATATAGGCTATAAATAGAAAACAGAACACTTAAAACAAAGGGAAGGAAAACGTGCATGAAGAAAAAGGAAAGATGGTGTTAACTCGTGTGACGGAAATGAGAGACGTTATTCACGTACGTGGGTAAAGCAATGAGCTAGGTTTTACAATGCACTTGTTAAAATTAGTTGGCATCCTACCAAGGAAAAAGGTCATCTTGGTTCCAATTTTGATACATTGCTGTTAGACTTAGTTACTTTTTCTTCTCGCATTAGTGTGCCTTAGGAGCTAGATATCTGGTCGTCTGTTTAATGAAGATTCATTCTTATTAGACATTATTATCCGCCATGCCAAATCGCCAATTCATCTTCTCTTATATAAAACGCTCCAAAGACTGCAGTTTGGTTTCGTTTTGGTAGCACTATTTGTTGGGGCTCTTGTCATCTTTTATTCCTTTTTTGTCACATTTGGAAATTTAGATGTGACGCCAGACAGAATAACGATTATTCTGCAGGCTAGTTTCAACAAAAAATTCACAGGAAAGAAAACAAGAGAATCGTCCAAAAATATAGAGAAAATGTCTCTGATGTTCAATTCAATTATCAATATTCAAAAGTGACCCAATCAACCCACAAGCCGAGCTGTAATGGCTGAAAATCGACTGCATTGGAATTTTACAAAAAATAGCAAAATCTCAATAAACATGCCAAAATTAAATACATAAATAAATGAGTAATTTGCCAAAAATCTGGCCCAAATCAAGTTTAGAATCACTTCCAAAACAGTAAATGAAATATTACCATAAAAGGAAACAAATAACTAAAAATAGGAAATTGGAGGTGAAAATAATTAAATTTGGCTTCGAAAATGATGCACACCAAGCATAGCTGGGTGCCCATGACGTGCGCACTGAAAAGAGCTTTCTGAATTGGGGTCATATGAGCGATTCTGATACCCGTAGCCAAAGTTATGGCCAAAATACTTAAACATCCCCAAAATTGTCCCAATCAAGGAAAGATCACGATTTCCTGCCCTCTTTGTGCTGATCTACCACCTCTAGGTATTTCAGCGCAGTCAGTGTGCAGTCTGATAACTCAACATCATCTAACTCAGATCCTCCTGCATTAGTCGCCTCGGGTTGGAAAGAACTCGTCCTCAAGTTCACAGTAGCTTCATTAGGGTCCACAAAACAAGCGCTCAAGTGTTTCACATTAAATACATCAGAAGACTTCAAATGGATGGGGAGGCGTAACCTGTAGGCATTATCATTGATCTTCTGTAGGATCTCACAGGGTCCAATCTTCCACTCTTTAAGCTTATTATACTCTCCAACAGGAAAATGATCATGAGTTAATACTGCCCAAACAAAATCACCAACATAAAAAAGTACCTGGCGACGATGACTATCTGCTTGAACCTTGTACTTGGCATTGCTCTCGTGAATGGATAGCTTCACTTGATCATGGATGCCTCTAAGATGTTCTGCCATCTCATATGCCTTGTGCTTCAAATGACCCACACGTGGAATGGGGGCTAAGTCCAGCACACCGGACAGGTTCTGTCCATAGACAATCTCAAATGGACTCAGTCGTGTGGTTCTGTTCTTGGATCTGTTATAGGCGAATTCTTCTTACGGAAGAGCTAGATCCCATTGCTTTGGCTTAGTTCCAGCCAAACTCCTCAAAAGATTGCCCAAACTCCGGTTCACCACCTCGGTCTGACCATCTGTCTGGGGATGGTAGGCACTGCTGAAGTTTAACTTTGTCCCCAGTTTCTCCCATAAGCTCTTCTAGAAATGGCTCATGAACTTGGTGTCACGATCTGAAGTGATTGACTGGGGAACACCATGTAAACTAACAATCTCTTTGAAGTAAATATGAGTGATCCGAGCAGCATCCATTGTTTTCCTGCAAGCTACAAAATGGGCCATCTTGGAAAATCTGTCAACCACAACCAAAATAGAATCCATGGACCGTTGGGTCCGGGGTAAACCTAGCACAAAGTCTATACTGACATCGAACCAAGGAGCCTCAGGAACAGGCAAAGGGGTTTAGAGGCTTGCATTGGTGAGAACTCCCTTAGACCGCTGACACACATAACATCGCTCCACATAATGAGCCACATCACTGGTTAGTTTGGGCCAATAGTAACCAGAGGAAACCAGGGCCAACGTTTTATCTCGCCCAAAATGACCCTCGCTATGAAGTTCACCAATAATCTACTGTCTTAGTGAACAATCTGGGATGCACAACTGTAATCCACAAAATAAATAACCATTATGCAAAACAAAATCACTTCGTTTACCATCAGTTACCTCCCAAAATATCCTCCCAAACGAAGGATCTGCTGGATACATGTCACTGAAAACCTCAAATTATGCAACTCTGTTGGTCATGCTGGTGAGGAGTAGAGTACGACGGCTCAAGGCATCTGCTACACGGTTCAGACTTCCTGACAAGTGCCTCAATGAAAATGTGAACTCCTGCAAGTAGGCCACCCACTTAGCATGTTGCCTGTTCAACTTGTGCTGGCCATTGATGTACTTCAGGGCCTCGTGATCAATAACAAGAATGAGCTATCGCTGCACTAGGTAGTGACACCAATGTTTCAGGGACTGAACTATGGCATAGAACTCCAGGTCATAAGTGGAATAATTCTTCTTCACCCCTGACAGCTTCTCACTTAAAAAGGCTATGGGCCGTCCCTCTTGACTCAAAACACCGCCAATGCCAACCCCAGATGCATCACAATTGACTTCAAATACCTTGTCAAAATCTGGAAGTGCTAAAGCTGGCGTCTCTGTCATCTTCTGCTTGACCAGTTGAAAACTGGCCTCTGCCTCCTCAGACCACTAGAAATCACATCCCTTGAGGCACTCTGTGAAAGGAGCAATCAGAGTGTTCAAGTTTTTGATGAACTGGCGGTAGAAGAACGCCAATCCATGGAAACTCCTAACATCGTGCAAGGTCTTAGGTTTGGACCCCAAGACTGCATCTATCTTTGACTGATCTGCATGAACACCATCAGTAGATACAACAAAACCAAGTAAAGTTACAGAAGTAGTAAAGAAAGAACACTTATTCTGATTGACAAACAGGTGCTCCGTTGTCAACATGTCAAGAACAACTCGGAGATGATCAAAGTGTGACGCCCATGTCGGACTATAGATGAGGATATCGTCGAAATAAACTACAACGAATTTCCCCATAAAAGGTCGTAGAACCTGATGCATAAACCTCATGAATGTACTGGGCGCATTGGACAGCCCAAAAGGCATGACCATCCATTCATACAACCCCTGCTGTGTCTTAAACGCCGTCTTCCACTCATCTCTGGGTCTTATTCTGATCTGGTGGTATTTGCTTTTAAGGTCAATTTTTTAGAATACCCTATAACCGAACAGTTGATCTTGTCATCTAGGCGTGGAATGGGAAACCTGTACTTCACTATGATTATGTTGATCGCTCGGCTGTCAGCACACATACGCCAGGAACCATCTTTCTTCGGTACCAACAGGGCAGGGACTGCACATGGGCTCATGCTCTCACGGATGTAGCCTCTCTCTAATAAGTCCACCACTTGACGCTGCAACTCTTCAGCTTCCTTGGGACTAAGGCGATATGCTGGTCGGTTTGGTAAACTAGATCCTGGGACAAGGTCGATCTGATGCTGAATATCCCTCATAGGCGGTAGCCCAGGATGAAGGTCTTCGGGCATCAGGTCAGAAAATCTGCTAGCAGCTGCTGCACTATTCCCACAAGGCAGCAGTGCATAAATCACAACTTCCTGCTCAATCTCTTTTAAGAACCAGGACATAGAGAGAAGATTAGTATTATTGGCCACCAGGATAGGAGTGGTTCCTTCACGGCGAGGCGCCAGCACGATTTTCTTTCCTTTGATACTAAGGGAATATGAATTCTTCTGCCCATCATGAATAACACTGCGATCATACAGCCAAGGCCTGCCTAACAATACATGACAAGCATCCATAGATACAACATCACACCAAGCATTATCAAAATATTTTCTGCCGATTGAAAAAGACACTAGGCATCGCCTATCTACTGTCACCTCATTGCCTTTATTCAGCCACGACAATTTGTATGACTTAGGATGACGATCTGTCTTCAACTGTAATTTTTGGACAGCTTCTTCAGAAACCACGTTCTCACAACTGCCACTATCAATGATAATCATGCAGACTTTATCTACAATTGTGCAGGTCGTGTGGAAAATATTGGTTTTCATCCAATCGTCCCCTGAATCACTCTTGGGAGTCAGTAGACTCTTATGAACAACCAAGGTCTCATGGCCATCACCATACAATACGTCTCCATCCTCATCATCATCGTACACAGGCTCTCCATTCACCTCAATTTCTCCTTCCACATCTTCCTCAATCAGAAGAGTTTTGCCCTTTTGATTAGCAGGCTTCCTACATTCAGTCGCTCTATGCCCCTGTTCACCACACTTGAAACATCTAATATTAGAGTTAGATCCCTGACCTTGTAGTGGCTGCTGGGTGGGACGAGGTTCTTAAGGGTGAATTGCTCGACTGTTTTGATCGCTTTTGATCATTGGCCTCCTGCTCTATTGTTTCTCTACGACGAGTGCACGCTGGTATGCTTCAGAAACTGTCCACAGCGAATTAAGGCTGAGGACATCCTGCAGGGACTGCTGCAATCCTCCCAAATACCACGCCACCAACTGCTCTTGTCTCAGATAGATCATTACGGGCTATCAATTGATAAAATTCTTCAGTGTAATCATCAACTGTTCTCGTGCCCTGCCTCAAAGAATGGAGTCGCTAGAACAAAGATTGAGTATAGCCAAAGGGAAGGAAGTGACCCTTCATCTTCTTCTTCTTCTTCATCTTCTCCCAATTAGTAATCTTGGCCTTGCCATGCTTATCTCGTGATCACCTCAACTGCTCCCACCACGCAGATGCTCTACCTTTGAGTTTGATGGCGACCAGTTTCACTTTGACACGATCAGGAACCTCCTTATAGTAAAAAATCTGCTCTACCTCATGCAACCAATCAATGAACCCTTTAGCCTATAACGTACTTGAAAACTCGAGTAGATCCACTTGGAAGCCAGGTCCCCATGACGCTCCTCCCGACCATGGTGCTCCCGGTATAAAAGACGTTGGTGATATGGGTTTTCAAAACTGGAATCGAAATCGTGATCTTCCATCTCACGATCGTCGAAATCCTACGCCGTTAGACGTCGGGTTAACTCTGCAACTTGTCTCTGCAAATCTTCAATCATCACATCTTGAATGCTACAATCACGGTGCGGGACTTCCTCGTTCGAAACCTGCCCACGACGACCCCAACCACGACCATGACCATGACCACCAGCCATGAAAACTGATGAGAATCACCCCAGGAAAGATGCTAAAGCTCTGATACCAACTGACGCCAGACAGAATAGCGATTATTCTGCAAACTAGTTTCAACAGGTAATTCATAGGAAAGAAAATAAGAGAATCGTCCAAAAACACAGAGAAAATGTCTCTGATGTTCAATTCAATTATCAATATTCAAAAGTGACCCAACCAACCCACAAGCCGGGTTGTAATAGCTTAAAATCGACTGCATTGGAATTTTACCAAAAATAGAAAAATTTCAATAATCATGCCATAATTAAATACGTAAATAAAGGAGTAATCTGCCAAAACTTCTGGCCTAAATCGAGTCTAGAATCACTTCCAAAACAGAAAATGAAATTTTACAATAAAAGGAAACAAATAACTAAAAATAAGAAATTGGAGGGGAAAACAGAGGAATTTGACTTCTAAAATGATGCACACTAAGCATAGCTAGGTGCCCGCGACATGCGCGCTGAAAATTGCTTTTCGAATTTGGGTCATATGCACGATTCTGATACTCGTAGCCAAAGTTATGGCCAAAATACCAAAACGTGCCCAAAACTGCCCCAATCAAGGAAAGATCACGATTTCCTGCCCTCTTTGCGCTGATCTGCCACCTCTAGGTATTTTAGCGTAGTCATCGTGAAGTCTGACAACTCAACATCATCTAACTTAGATCCTCCTGCATCGGGATGTTTAAGAAATCCTTTGATATTTGAGGTTGTTCCTTGTAATTTTTCCTGCTATATTATAATTAGTTACTAGTTCTTTTTGGGAGATCCATAAATTCTTGTGTTTATAATTCTCTTTATATTTTATTTATGTGTGTTATTTTATTTTATTTTTGTTAATTATAATTTATTTTGGTGTGTTTTTAATTTGGGCATTTTAAATTGTTGTGCTTTATTTAATTTTTTTTGGGCTGTGCGTGAGTTGTGGTGTCAGCCCGTGTGTTTAGCCCAGCCCGTGCGTTAAGTGAACCCCAGCCCCTTAATGGTCTAAACAGCGCCGTTTTGGTGTGAATTCCATAGGGTTTCATCACTTTCTTCTTTGCGTTGTGCGACTTCTTTTTCTTCCTTATTCTTTTCTTCTACTTTCTTCTGGTTCCTTCTTCTTCTAGCTGCTGTCAATGTTGAATTCTTCCTCCAATCATGGCTCGGCATCATAGAAAATTACTTACCCCCATCACCGGCCACCACCTCCTTACCGTCGACCTCCTTCTTGCATGAGCTTCTTGGTGTCGTTAGGTGGGACTCCAAAATAATCGCTGTCAAGCCGTCGTTCCTCACGACCACCTTCATTTCCACCTCGAGCTTCTATGGCTGCTCCGTGTCTGTCAGTTGTGCTTCCTTTATCTGCTGTCAAGCCACCACTTCACCACGCAACCCGCACTACCACACATCTCATCCACGGCTTGCCCTGCCGCTTTGTTCTTCTTCTACCCGTGCGACACACAGCTCCTCAAACCGCCTTGCTTAGTCTATTTATAGTCCACGGGCTCCTCAATGTAAATTTTTTCAAGTTCCTCATCTTCCCTCTCTCGCTTATGCTTTTCGCATCTCTTGGTATTTTGAGTTTTGTTTTGTATTTTTGTTGGTGAATTTGTGAGCCTGTGTTGATCTGCCGAGCTCTATTTGATTCTAAAATTGTGAATTTCACTCGGTTTCTTGGTGAAGTGATTGGTTTGTAGTGAGTTGAGTTATCCATCCACTTGTAATTTGACCCAACCCGTGAGTTGAGAGGCCTTTTCGGCACTGCTCCGCCGTGAGCTCCGTCGTGTGCCGCCGTTGAGCCGCCACCTTGAGAAACGCCCTTTCGCTTGATCTTCCAGATTTATTTCCCATTTTAGTATGTAATTTTCCAACGCGACTCAAGTGATTTAAATTGGCATTATAACTGTTGTTTAATTGTAAACTGTTGGCATATTAGAAATTGGGCCTTGGGCCGTTAAAGTGTTGGGTTGTAATTGTAGTTGGTTTTGGTGTTGGTGTTGGGCCTTGGGCCGGATTGGAGGACGGGATTACGCATGTAGTTGTGAAATTGTGTAATTGTAAATGGAGGGCCATTTTATGTAAATGAGTTATTTATTATTTCATCTAATAAGTTGTTGTCATGCACATTTATCGTCTTAAATAAATTGTGCTTTGAGGTTACGTTATCTGTTTTGAAAAATGAGACTAATTGTGTTGGTGCGTGTGTATCATGACCCCAAGCCGAGATGGGGTATTATCTCGGTGGAGCTCCTCTGGTCACTCGAGAGCGTAACAGACTGACGTGACGTCCCCTGAGTTGTCGCAAGGCGACGACGGTAACGGACGAGACGGTAACGCTCTCGTACCGAATCTGTGACCTTTTGGCTGGCGAGGTTAGAGGATGCTTGGCCATGTATGCACTGGGAGCGGAACTGGGCATCGCTCATTATGAAGTCTCATGCACGGACGTTACCCGCTGTGTGACGATGAGAGCCAGGGTGTGCCGGTCCATAGGGGAGACCGTGGTGCATGCATAATTTCATAATAAAGGTTATGACTGGGTTAAATGAGATTTTTGGCGTGAGTGATTAAAAGTGTATTTTTGAGAAAAATTAATGAGGTTTTGTTTTTCTGCATATTTGTCCGTATGGGGATGCGTGATTCTATTAATGTGTTTTACATATCTTGGATGTTGTTTTGGTTAATTACTTGCTGAGATGTCATAATCTCATTGTGGTATTTTACGCTACGGTTCCATCTTATGATGCCATAGAGTCTGATGCAGAGTCCGAGTATGAACCCGAGGGATCAGCTCCGCCGGAGGTTTGAGTTGCTGAGATATTGTTCAGGGTTATGGGATTTGTTTCCCTTATGTTATTTCCTGTCGGAAGACTGTATAATTCTTGTAAAGTTATTTTACTGTTTTTGAATAATTCTGGTACTTAATAAAGAAAGACATTTTCATTTCTCCGCTGCGAATATTATTTTTGTACATTTATTGCATGTTGTACACACTCTGAGCAGGGTGTCACGAACTCCACAAAAATAACACGTGGGGGTCGAGGACACCACACTTTTAGCTACAAAAAATTACTGATGAAACATTACGAGCCAACTAGAAGTTTGGCTTGTTGTGTTCATTGAATGCTTTCAACTTGATGCCTTTTCCAATTTTCTTTCATCGAACAGTCCTTTTAACGTAGATGACTTTTCATTTGATGATCCAAGAAAGGTTTGTTGTGGTGGTAACTTGATGGGGATTCTCTTCTAGCTAGCTAGATGATGTTTGGATATTTCTTATTGCATTTAGGAGAAGACTCTAATATCTTTGTTAAGCTATCAATCTTTCATGCATCAAGTAATTCTTTACGGTTTAGAGTTAGACATTATTGTTGCTAACACTACAACAAAAAGGTTGTTTGGGACAAAAGGTTGTCCCAAAAACTATAATTTCGCCCCAAAACAAGTTTTGGATGAAAACAATTGTCCCAAGGTCGTCCCAATATCCTTGTCCGAAAAGATTGTTTGGGCAGAAAACTTGAATTTCGTCCCAAAAAATACTTTTTGGTACCAAATTGAACAAACTCGTTCGATAGCGTTTGAATGGAAAGTTTTTTTCCAGGCAATTAAACTTTATCTCAAATAGACGGTCGAACAGTCAAATCTTTACATTTGACTGTAAATGTATGTTCAAACCCATTGGGTTGAGAGGTTGATCGAAATAAATTCGTTTGAACATATTGGCACAGGAAAACGTTCGAATGTTAAATTTAGTGGTCGACCATAGAACTATGTTCAAACGCATTACGTTGATCATTAGATCGAATTATTATATGTTCGAACGTGTTACTAGGTGAAGACGTTCGACCGTTCAATACAATCTTTGAACGTAAATGTAATGTTCAATGTCGTCAAAAAGCATTCGACAGCTTATTGCTATCGAACAGGGAGTTCATTATGCCTAATTGTTGTTCGAACTTCGATTACAGATTACATTAGAATGTTCTCTGTAAACGTTCAAATGGTTAAACTGGCTATATGTTCAAATGGTTGTTGGTCGTTTGAACAGTAGGAATTGTTTTTTACCCAATAATGAAAAACTAAATATACATACATAATATCTTAAAAAATACATTAGAATTTGTGCAATAAACATAAAAAGTGGTCTTATAAGTGCAAATTAAATAAAGAAAACAATGTTCATCATACAAAAATAGTTGTAAATATTTCTAAATTAAATCAGTTGCTTAGAGGCTTTAATTATTGCATAAGCATGTGCATTTGGAGTTGCATCTTTTTCCTGAACTCCTTTTGTTCCCGCTTTTGTTGTTTCAATCGCATATCCATGTCTGCTTGTTGTCCCATTTGAGCCTCTAACTCATACTACTTTGTCCTCAATTCCTTGATCTCAAGCCTCGCTTCCTCTAAAACCCTAGAAGTGTTAGAGGCATTATTGGTTGATGAGGAAGAGCTAGAAGGTTTGATTCATTGACCCAAACCCCTTAAATATCCTAAACCTGGACTCAGAACTTTTGTAAAAATGTCAAGATCACTTGTTGAGCAATTTTGATAAGATGAAGAGTCAATATGTAGGCAAACATTTTTTCCTACACATAAGAGAAATAGTTAATATTATAAAAAATATACAAATATGTTTAATTAAAACAGATAACATTACTTACATAATTTTCACAGGTGACAAGATGAGTCCACTTTTCATTATGATCATATGTGATATAACATATAATTTTGTCAGATTATAATTGGTATCTAATTCTTGCTACAAGACACATTTTATAGATATAAACTCAATAGAATACAACAAACAACAAACTTGAGCAACCCATTATATAAAATAGCATTATCAGTTTCTTATAGAGACGATGTAAAGATCTTGCGTCTTTATGATGATGAATCTATAAATTAGATCTATTTGCTTTGTTTTTAGAACTTCGCTCCTGCAAATAATTTATAAATATTAACAAGAGAAGATTTTAAAATATGACACATAAAACAAGTTATTTACCATATAGGTAGAATCCTCAAACAAGTCATTTACCTACCATACTTCCCTTGTTAACCAGATTAAGTTCCTTATCTATTTCAAATATGTTGATGAACACTTGAAACACTTATATTTGTTTGCGGAATATATATATTAATACTAGCTATATATATATATATAGTATATATACTAAGTATACTATTTATATATAGTATTAATACTAGTTTGTAAAATATCTTTGAATTTTAGTGTTCAAACACTACTTGCATCTATTTTGTGAAGTGTGTAACCATTCGAACTCTAGTTGCGTGTTTGAAGAAAATTTTCGACCTACTTATATAGTTCAAACACAGATGGTAAATTGTTGAACTTTTTGAATCCCTTCGAATTCCATTTGAACGTCATAATTAAGTGCCCGAACAGTTTTAAGTATCGCACCATTTGAACCATATATTATGTACATAGTGTGTTGGTGTTTGAATGATAATTGTGTCTTCGAAGAAACAGTTCACCCGTTTATTGTCTTTCGAATGTCTATCATAGACTTTCAAACTGTACCGATACCCTTGAAATTCCATTCGAACATTATATTTAAACATTCAAACGGTATTATACATATAACAACTCACAGAGGTTGGGGGTATCGAGTGGTTTGAGACTCTGAACTCCAAAACTTAAACTTCTCGCCACCAAGACTTCCCATCGTAGGCAAATGCTGCTATCATAGTGCCATCGTCAACAACCACTCCAAATCTCAACAACTACGTCTATTTTTACTTATTGGGTTGTTTAACATGTAATTATGCTGAATATTTATAGAATTTAGGGATTTTTAAAATTTTAATCATCATTGCCATTGGGACACCGTAGATGGCTAGAAAAGCAAGGTTGGGATGTCTATATGCTCACCCCAGCCTTGTATACTTATTATTTGTGAAAGAACGAAAGGAACCCACTGATTCCTTTCATTTTTAATGGCCACTAACTTGACTGAGCCATTGGTGAGTTCAATACAATGATTGTTCGAACGTGAAAACAATACTCCTTGAATGGTTGTGTAACTATTCTAACATGTGTTCAAACATTGCGTTTGACCACATCTAGTTTATATTCAAACAACTAATCGACTGTCAGTATTCCGTTTGAACATTATATTCTACGTTTGAAAGTTAAGACAATATTCACTCGAACAGATTATGATTCAATTGAATGATATCCACACAAAACAGTTTGTAATTGTATCAATAAGGCAATTAGATTGTGTATTCCATATTGTTTTTGTTAGCTATAATTATTTTTTTGTAGCTTCATGTATTATATTTTAGAACCATTATTCTTAGTATTATTTTTAAAATTTCAGATTCACAATGGCTCAGTGAAGATGTCCAAGAGAGAACTATATTACTAGAGCGACATATGAAGATCTCAGACTTTCAGAATCATCTCTGGGAGGGGATTCCTTGGCAACTGTCTTCATAGAATGTGGTTGGCAACCAATCATTGACTAGAAGGAAGAGGGGACAGACATGATCATTGCCTACATTGACATTATATTTGAGTTCTATAAAGAGCTTGGTGGTGCCAGCAGAGATAATGAGGCATACACAATTCGGTCCGGGGTGTATCAGTTATATTTTCAATGGACACAGTAGTCAATTATCTTGGTATCCCTTGACTGCCCACCACATATCTGAATATGGTGCCCGGGGAGTCTACAGCTACGAGCGATAGGGGAGATGTCTGAGGACGAGGGCACTAATGTAGATGGATTCAATGGCGTCGCTCATCATGAGGTTCGATAGTTAGTTGTGAGTCAAGATCCTCACTCACCAAGAGCATCAAACAAGTTGATTTATCTGAATTTTTCAATATTATAAACATAATTATTGCCAACAACATTGATCCTCGATAGCAAAAAACTGAGGTTGGCATGGATCGGGCATGGTTTATGATATGCGTCGCTCATGAGGAGCCTATCGACCTAGCGAGTTATATCTTTACTAGGATTCGATCAGAGGCTCACTATATTACAACAAATATCTTGCCCTTTAGGGTCTTGATCACACAGTTTTTGTTAGTAGCGAGGGTCCAGGCAGATGTTATGGAGCATGTTCGAGAGCCGATTAACTCCTTGACCTTGTCAGGCAGCATATGACACTCAAAATCTCGGCCTCGTACTCCCACTACAGTCGAGATTCAGGGAAATGCACACCCGAGAGATCATGGCGTATCAGGTAAGGCCTTTACATAGGGGCATCACGCACTACTATTCGTGAGGAGATTACAAATATAGTGCGTGCAAAGGTCCACACATAGACAATAGAGGTGATTGATGCAATGTGTATGGAGATCCAAAGTGCCATCTCTCACTTACGTACAGAGATGGCTAGCATCTTTGAGACTCAGTTGATGCTCATTACTTGGGTGACATAGATGAAGGCATGCCTAGCTGGAGTCTTGTTGGTGCTTCGAGAATTGGGGTAGTCGTGTATATCTTTTACATTTTTTTCATGTGATGACATCATTATTTATCCTTTTAAATCTCGAAAATTTTATTGGGTCAAAAAAAATTAGATTTGGGCTTGATAGTAACCGAGACCCTAGCCAAAACCTTTTTAAACCCCAAATTGAAACCTATTTGGTTAAGGCTCATTAAGGCACACAAAATTGAGCCACCTTTGCAAGGCTTGTGGAGGAAGTTTCCCCTACCATGGTTGATGAAGCACTGCCCAAAGTAGCCCCAATAGTACTTGATGTGAAGGTCATGGGCCACCTCACTCTTCCCTCTCACACAGCAGCTCAAGGCACAATACCATGGGCTGGTTTCCCCATTGTTTTGGTTGATACAACCGTCATTCAAGTGTCACTCAAAACCCTCCCATGACCCTTCAGAAGTGTAAAAGGCGTTCAAGTCTCTTCCTACTTCATTTCATCACTTTCCAACTCTTTTCTTGGAGACCAAACTAGAGAGACTCTCGGGCTGAGTTTCTAGCTCACTTTTTGTGACCTTTTTAAGGCAGTTGTAAGTATTTTCTTACAGAGTCTCATTTACAAAAGTTGTTCCTATTTGAATATAGTTTCTGTGAATATCTTGTATGTTGATTTTGATGGTCATTTGATCAGTCAAAAATCATTTTAAGCATGAAAAGGCTAAGCGGTAAATTGGACAATGAATGATATGATTGTGTTTTTTAACAAGCTACTAGAAAGATCTTGGTCTGATTGTTTTATAGAGTGTAGTTAACATGTTTATATGAAAGTTTGATGAGGATTCGTTGCATATTATAAGCTTTTGATGAAAGGTTTCTTAGATCTAAAATGTTGAAATTTGGAAGGAGCAAAACAATTCTTGTTTTGTGAAAGCTTGGATCTTTTGTGGTAAAATTAGCAGTGTATAAAAACCAATCAACCCGACTAGGACCGACGTGGACCAGCCGCCGAAGTACGGAACTAGCCAAAATCAACAAAGAACCAGTCGGCCGACAGTAGAAATAAGTTGAAACTGAAGTTGGTCGGTTCAGTTTCGGTTTGAATAGGGGTATAACTGGTCCTGTTCTGTCCGTTTTGGACATATTTTATAACCGAACCGGTATATACGATTTTGAGATTTGAAGAACCAATATAGCACTAGTTACACCCCTAAACCAATACTTCTAGTTTACCGATTCCGGTCCGGTTTGGTCCAATTTTTTCAGTATATTATATATTATAGTATTTAGTGATACAGTATTAGTATAACAACTAATACAATATACTATAGTGATAATATATAGTTATTTATATATGATTTGAAATTTAATATTATATTAGTTAGTAATTTATAATAAAATATAAAATTATTTTATATATAATATCAAAAATATTTTATACAATTTCAAAAATTACAATATATATATATATATGAACCAGTCTAGTCCGATGTTAGAAAAAGGAAAATTAAAATCGGACCGATTTCGACTGGTTTTGAGAAAAATGGAACCGGTACTAGACCGGACCGAACCCAGTACCGGACTAAACCCACAAGTTCGGTCCGATCTTGTTTAACTATTTTTTTTCAATCCTAGGTTTGAACCTCGTTCAAACCGCCAAATTGACTGATTATATATGTAAGTATATATATATATATATATATATATATATATATATATATATTATATCTTAGGGAAAACGACGCCGTTTGGTTTATTACACTAAATGTCGTCAACTCAATTTAGGGTTTAATATCACAATTTCCCTACTTATTCTCCCGATTCTCACTCTCTTTCCTTTCATGCTCCACCGTAGCGGAACATCTCTCTCTCTCTCTCTCTCTCTCTCTCTCTCTCTCTCTCTCTCTCTCTCACACACATCGCGACGCCGAACCATCTCTCTATCTCATCACGTCGAACCATCTTTGAGTTTCAAACCATTGGCGACGCCAAAACAGTCGACTTTCCGTCACATCGCGATGTCGATGACTGACTGGGATTATGTAGAAACCGACGTCACCTGTTTTCTCCCCCTTTACTGGCCAGTTTTTGCCAGCTTTATCCATGTATATAATTTGTCGGTTCATTTTCAGTTTTGGATCGAAATCGAACCAAAACAATTGGTTTTCACCCCTAGGTAAAATCATGCTCCAGTGGCTTTGAAATTTTTATATGATAATCCTAAGTCTTTGATCTACATGTTAGGATGTTAGGTTGAAGGTCTTTGATGTTGGTTTTAAAGATGTGATTTTAATGCATGAAGAGACTCGGTTAGGTCACAAATTTGAGGTTTTTGGGTATATGGATGTTTTGATGCTAATATGGCCATGTGATCTTGTGTTTAATGCTTGATATGCTCTAAGACATGATTTTTAACCACGTGATGTTCTTGGTTTGTGATTGTTTTCATCGTATGTTTCGGATCAAAGGATTTGAATAAACCCTAATGTTAAGGAAATTGGTTTTGAGTTTGAATGTTGAAGTCGAAAGTTTGGCATTAGATCTTGTGATTTTGTGTTGTTTGCTTGATGATTCAAAACATGATAATTCTTAGAAGTTTGTTCCAAATATATTGGAAGTGTATTTGTGGACTTTCAGAGTTCTTGGAGATGTTTTAAAAGGAGACAAAATCTTGAGAATGAAATATTATGTTTTTAGTTAAAGTTTGGAGCTTTGTTCTAAAATGACTTATGATTTTTATACAGTGAGTTTTGTTGGTTATTCTCGTATGCTTTTTAAACATAGGATGTGCTAATATATGTTGCAATATTTCAATTTTAAGCATGAGGAATGAGGTTGATATAATTGCAACAAAAATCAAAGTGTTTTGTCTTTGAAGGTTTCAGCCTAAGCATGTTTGGGATAGTTGTGGCGCCATTAGCCCTCGCTTGGGATTGGACAGTGACTGAGATGCCGGGACATGTAACACAATGCTACTCACCCCTCGTACATGACAGATAATATGCTATGCACCTAAATACACTAGCAGTATGCAATACTGGAAAGTTAATAAAAGTCGGATAAACTAAGCAACACGATAAGCAATTGCAAAGCACATGGCACCACACTAATATTATAATACCAAACATTGTCCAAACGTAAACATGAGCCATAAAGGCATAATATCCCAAAAGCATAAAGCATAGTTTAAAATTCCCAAAACACGGGATTTCCTCAAAAACAACATAAATCCACAAAAGTTGGCTATAAGTACTGCTGCCTTCTTTCTCTCTTTTTTTTTTTTTTTTCCCTTTCTTTTCAAAATACTTAAACTCCCATACTCTTCATAACCATTGTCCCATTAGGAGATAGACACCAAAAGATCCTATGGGATTGCTGAGGCTCAGGCGGTATCAAATATAATTCCTTTGATACTGCCTTTGCATCAGCCGAGGCCTTAGAGGCTCGCTCTAGGTACGTAGAAAATTGGTCCATATTCCACCAAAACTTCAAATTCTTAGAGGGTTGATAGATCGTAGCATCAATCTCAGTTTCACTAATACTATGTAAGATTTCCCTGAGAAGCTTAGCCGTATGGATTAATGCATTAGCAGTGTAGTCTTGACGAGCCTGAACAGTGTATTCGTCTTCTAGTAGGGAACCATCTGGGTTCATGTTTCCTAGGTAGCTGAGGTACCTATTACAACTTCATCCATTCCGATTAGGGAATGGTAGTGGAAACTACCACAATGAGATTTCAAGAAATCTCAGCAAATAATCACACAACATACCACAGTTAACACAAACATATAAAAGGTATATCATGAAATGTGTGCATGGACATGTACTTGACTTATGTCTTTGACCAGAACTTGACTTATGCACTTGGCCATTATCAAACGACTTATAACAGAGACTTGAGCTTTTCATAAAAATTTCATAACTTTTTTTATTCACGTGAACTTATTCGAAAGACTTATAACAGAGACTTGAGCTTCCTCGCTCCAGTATCCTTTGAATAGAATCCATTCGAGGCTCGTCGACAGTACTTTGTTGACCCAGGGGTTACCACTCGATTCTTAAACACTCCAGAGTGGACAGAGGAGTTCCACTAGGACATTCTCCCGCCCTAGCACTTCAGGTCGTGATAAAAAAATTTTCTTTGAAAACATTTTTTTTTCTTTGAAAACACTTTTTTAAAACACTTCTTCCCCAAATGCATGTGACATGAAACATAAATATGCTTACTCATACTTGGCATATGACTTATGAAATGTCGTGCATGAATAACCAAGCATAACATGTTCATTTCATTGCATGATAACATAAACCAGAAAAGACACCAAAACATATACATGGAACCATGAAAACTTGTTTAAGCCGAAACTCATGGGTACAAAAACATGAAGATTCATCTCATAAACATGTTCCAATCCTCAAGCATATATCATAGAAATGAAAACATAGTAAACTAAGACATGAAATCATAGATTTTTTACCAAGTTTGAAACTTCCAAAGCATGTTCAAATCGAAACATCATGTTGCATAAACCATCAACCCAAATCAAGTGAAAACCGAAACTCATAGACATATTTCATGGCAATTTCATCACAAATCTGAAACATACAATTCCTTCCTTAGAGTTACTCAAGATCATATTAACATATTCAAACAAACAATCAAAAGATAACAAACAAAGAAATCAAAACTATGGAAGGATTTACACAATCATATACGAATATTAACCAAGAGTAAGTTGATTGTATACTTACAAAATCCACATAAAGAATACTAGCAAGCTGTAAATCCGAAAACACTATATTAGAAAGAGCATCTAAAACCCTACCTCATGTTCTTGAGTGTGTGTGTGGATCTCTAGGTCATCACTTGGTCTTAAACCATTTGGCTTCTAGGGTTTTTAGGTTAAAACCCCTTCATTTCACTCATAAAATAAAACAAAACCTAAAGTAAGCAAGATACATGTGGTGGTCGAAACATGGAGAATGAACCCTAAGTTATTTCTTGAAAACCCTAAGTTATTTCCAAGAAAATGGTAGAAAGTGTGTGTGTTCTATCTTTCTCAAAGTCTAATGAGATTTGAATCTCATTTTCGGATTGAGAATGACTTGTGTGTGTGCAAGACTTAGAGGAAGCTGATTCTTACCTTGCTAATCCTTGGTAGTGCCAAAATCCCTTCTCTTGCAAGGATCCTCCTTGTTTGGTTGGAAAGAAAATACAAGAAAATGAGGGAACTCTTGGCCTGGAAGGCAAGTGGCATTCGGCGTGTGCCATAGCCCTAGACGTCCTCTCCATTTTCCTTTCTCAAGATGTTGCTTCATCTTCCAAATACTCATTCCCTAGGTGACCTTTCATATACCATTGGTCTAAAATTCACTAAGTGACAAGTGGCAAGTGAATGGAATGCTTGGGAGTGTGCTAGCCGAAACCCTAAGGGCAAACTTTTCTTTGATACAAAAGTCTCTTCACAAAATCTTCTAGAAACTTGGTGCATGCTTGACACATGGCAAGAAGTTAGCTAAATTCGAAATCCCATATGCCTCCCTTCAGTTTCCTGTACAAAACTTCTAGAAAACTCCATTTCACTTCTCTAGGCTTCCATTTCCAAGAAACCTACCTTGAAACTCAAATTTTAGACAAAAACAATGGGCTAGGCTTGTAAGCCCATCTTGGTGCCTTCCTACACCTCTCTTTCCCCCTTAACCCACTATCCAGACTAGGTTCAAGGTGTAACATTCTTACGACACATGGCACTAGTAACTTAGAATTGGATCATGTGCCTAAACCATTGGACCTAAGTTTCTAAATAGGGCTGAAATTCGAAAGTAAACTAGAGCTACTCTCCTCTCTGGCTCAAGTTACTACATCAAAGGTTTTAAGGCCTTCCAAGGTAACTAAGGCTCCTAAAATGCCATGGCAACCTAGAACGAATTCTAAGGGCCAAGTCTAGACAAAACTCGGGTAATCACAATAGTTGTGATGTGTTTTAAAATTTTCTAATTAGGTATTTGGATTTAGGACAAAATTTAAATTAGTAATGTAAATTTTGGTGAGTTTTGGGGTTAGAATGTAAAATCTTTAAGTTATGTGTAAAATAATCATTTTTCTACATATAGAGGGTAAAATGTACTTATGTTACTCTAAAATAGTATTTTCATGTTTCTAAGTTATTAGGGATGAAGTTTCTAACGTTTAAAAGTCCCTACTTAAAGTTTCTCGTGTTTTATACATTTCTTCATAACGCGATAGTTATTATAAGTTAGCTTCTAACTTACTGTCATGTTACTGTATATGTATGTTGATAAAGGAACTATTGTTTATGTACTTATGTTATAATTTATGCCATGCTATGCCATGTTGTTACATGTTTATCAATTACACATAATATTTGTTCATGAAATATTTATCTGATACACGATGTATTTTGTCACACAATATTTATCTACTGCACATAATATTCTGTCATGAAATATTTATCTGTTATACCATATATTCTATCACACAATATTTATCTATTACATATTTTATTTTTTCACATAATGTTTATCTGTTACACATTATGCCATGTAATGAAACAATTTTCTGTTACATGTTATGCCATGTGATAAAATGTTTGCCTGTTTCATGTTATGTCAGGTCATGCATCTCACGTACATGTCACATTATGTTATGTCAGTTCATCTATTCTTTCTTTTCATGTCACGTTATGTCTCCAGTACAGGTTGTGTATCTCAAAAACAATATTTCCATGAGAATCTAGTCTATTTATATTTATCACGGCCCTAAGTGCTAGGATGAGGTAATATCGTAGTGGAACTCCTTTGTTCATGTTGAAGTGTTTAAAGTAGTGTGAAATTTTCTAGGTTGACAAGGTAAAAATCAATAGGTTTCGAATGAGGCCTAATTAACTGGTCACCAGAGTGAAGTCAGGCACTAACGCCGATGGTGCCCCCATACTTTCAATTCCATGTTACGTACTTATGCTGGTCATGACACGGGATATGTACATTACGTTTTCCATAGCAGGTGCAGATACCTATGAACTGATATGTATGTTAATGCACTCATAGCTGGTGCAAATACCTGTGTTGTGTTGCGATAATCTGTACAGGCACATGGCTCAAGGGGACCCGTGTAGCACCCACATTTCACTTTTATTAATCATGCTTAATTATTGAACAAGATTCAAAGTTCATATATTTCACGTTATTTAACGTTCACTACAGTTTATGTTCAGTCTCAGTTTAGTTTAGTTCAAATTCAATTCAAGTTCAGTTCACGTTCAGGTTTTGCATTCCCCCCCCCCCCCCCGGTCCGCCCTCGGGGAATGTTATGCCATGTGATGAAATGTTTGCCTATTTCATGTTATGTCATGTCATGCATCTCACGTACATGTCACATTATGTTACGCCAAGTCATCTATTCTTTCGTTTCATGTCACGTTATGTCTCGAGTACAATTTGTGTATCTCAAAAAAAATATTTTCATAAGAGTCTAGTTTGTTTATATTTATCACGGCCCTAAGTGTTAGGATGAGGTAATATCGTAGTGGAACTCCTTTGTTCACATTGAAGTGTTTAAAGTAGTGTGAAATTTTTTGGGTTGACAAGGTAAAGATCAACAGGTTTCGAATGAGGCCTAATTAACTGGTCACTGGAGCGAAGTCAGGCACTAATGCCGATGGTGCCCCCGTACTTTCAATTCCATGTTACGTACTTATGCTGGTCCTGACACAGGATACGTACATTACGTTTTCCGTAGCAGGTGTAGATACCTATGAACTGGTATGTATGTTAACGCACTCATAGCTAGTGCAAATACCTCTGTTGTGTTGCGGTAATTTGTATGGACACATGGCTCAATGTAACGCCCCGTCACCGAGAGCCCGGAGAGTTAACTCATGTCACCTAAAAATCATTTTCCATCCACATTGTACATACTCTAATTTTTCTCTATCGCACAAAATACTCATTAATTCACATCAAATACTCCAATATAATTATTCTAAGACAATACAAAGTCTTAATATAAACATCAACTTCCCAACAAATCACATCATCAGAGCACAACAAGCTTACTGAATAAAAATCCTCAATACTCATATAAATCTTTTATGCTTAAACCATCATTCTTAACTCCTCTCACCCATGCTCCATATTCTTGATCCTCAACTGGAATATTCAAATCATCTGAAAAATATTGTGGAAATAAAGGGTGAGTTATCAACAACTCAGTAAGTAGAGAACATATACTAATATGTAAACATGAGCCTTTTCAGAAAGTTCAGTATGTAGAAACAAAACATTTCATTTTGATATGCAGATCTCAGAAATGCATTATCAGAAAATCAGAGCGACTTTTCAATCTTTTCATACTCAAAGACCCTTTTTTTATTCAAAAACCATTTTATATTCAAAAACCATTTTCATATTTAAAAACGCTTTGGCATAACATAACTGAACATCTTCATCTTATCATATCATATCGTATCATATCATGTCATATCATATATCATGTTTAACCCCCGTGGTAGGGTTGTGTTATGCTTGGTGGCCAAACCAGACAGTATCATATTGTGAAACTTTCCCTTTTTCAATTTCGGAACCCCGAGTGTGCACACAGGAAAGAACACATAGAAGACCACTTTGTTTCCAAAGTGGATGCACTCATATCATATCATATCATGTTGGTACCAGCCATATCATGTGAACCAGTATCATAATATCCCATATCAAAATCAAAATCAAACAAATAAGTATGCCAAAGGTTTTCATAATCATATCATATCAAACCACGTGATGAACATATTCATATAATTTTCATTTGATAAAAATAGATCCAAATCATTTTCGTATCATATGTACAAAAATCTCAATTTTTCATATTCGCTTTTTTGCACATTGAAAACATGTGAAATATTGCTCATGTCTACACTATTCATGTCAAAACATTTCTTTTCTCTTTCATACATATCTCATGAGTGAATGCAGAACATATACTGAGGTTGTTTTTCACATTTTCTTTTTAAAAG